>PVIY010005309.1:63348-95635 GCA_004026745.1 Myrmecophaga tridactyla | reverse complement strand
AAATACAATATAAAGAGAAGCTTAATGGAAGGCATATGCCAATTAAGGAATTTAATATATTTTTTCTGTGTTTCTATATTTCAAGAATTTATCAGCTTTGTCCTCCAAGTTACTGAATTGATTTTCAGCAGAACAATCTTACCTTCTAATCCTTCCAATGATTTTAATTCTTTTTGCAAATTAGCTATCTTATATCAACAAGCTCTTTACAAATTTTTCTCCACCTATTTTTGTCCTATGGCTTTCTGCTCATAAAGATTTTTTTGGGGGGGGGTGGATACTGTTGGTTATTATTATTGCAATTTTTTCTTAATTAAACTTTTTATTTTTGAGATAATTGTAGATTCGCATGCAATTCTAAGAAATAATACAGACAGCCCCGATGTACCTTTTACTCAATTTCCCTCCGTGGGAACATCTTGCAAAACTGTAGCCTAATATCACAACCCAGATATTGGAATTGATAGGTCAAGAAACAGAATATTTCCATCACCATCAGGAATCTTCCTGTTGCTTTTTTTTTTCATTGTGACAGCCACCCCTGTCCTCCTCCATCTGCCCTGCCCCCTTCAAATCACTGACCTCTGGGAACCATTTGTCTGTTCTGAATATCTGTAATTTTGTCAGTTCAAGAATTCTGTATAAATGGAACCATCCATTATGTAACCTTTTGGTACTGACTCTACTCACTCAGTGCAATTTCTTGGAGCTTCAGCCAAGCTGTTGTGCATGTGTTTGTGATTTGGCACACTTATGTAAGTGATGAGCGTCACATGATTGTGGTGAGCCTGCACCCCGCTTTTGGATGTTCATAACTTTGTGTAATCCCTTCCCTCCAGTGCGGACAGGACCTGCCCTTGATTCCAACCAATGGAGTGCATCCAAGGTGATGAGAGCAACTCCTGCCTTACTCAACCCTCTTTCTCTCTTGCTAGCTTTGAAAAGACAATGTTCCATGAAGTAAGTGGTCATGTCAAAGAAGCCCACTTTTTCAATTTTACGTGGCCTTGAGTTGTTGCGAGTGGCCTCCAGTAAGAAACTAAGGCTCTCAGTCTGGCAGCCTCAAGGAAATGAATTCTGTCAACAATCCGAAGGAGCTTGGAAGTGGGTTCTTCCCCAGCCACACCTCTGATGAGAGTTTGATAGAACCAAACTTGTCAATTTTATGTTGTTGAATCTTTTATCTCTGACAACATTTTTCCTGCTCCCTCTATCAATTGCTCAGAGAAAGCTTTACATTTTCTGCAGTTACTGTATGTTTTGCTATTTTTCCTTATAATTTTATCCATTTGGGGGATATGTATGTTGGTGCATATAAGTTTTAAAGTGTTAAATATGCCGTCATCTTTAAATTTTATCAACATATCATTATTCCATTTACTCTTAAGATACAATAGCCTTAAGTCCTATATTGTGTTATTTTAATATAATCATACTACCTTTCATTGCCTTCCCTTTCTTTTCAACTTTTTTATATCATTATGTTTTAGGTATTTTTCTTATAAACAACAATGAGCTGAATTTTGGATATTTTAAATTCAATTTGGGAGCTGGGTTCTAACATGTTTATCTTATATTTATTGTGATTACTGATAATTGAATTTATTTCTACCATCTTGTTTTGGGCTATCTGCTCACATTGCTTTTTTCTTTACTTCCATTTTCCCCTTCTTCCTACTTTCCACAGGATTTTCTTTATTTCATTCTCCACTAATTGACAAAATTAAGATTCTGTTATAAACTTTTAATGATTCCTTCAAATGTTTAATGAGAAATTGATTAAGAAGGATAGCATAATCGGTATCTCAATCACTGTCCAAAATAAGCATTACTTGTTTTTATTTTATTGTTCCATTCAATCTCATATATTTTTATAGTACTCTAAGTAGTGATGCTATTTTCACTTTATATTGTCAATGTATGTAGTGCTCTATCCATGTATTTACTAGTGTGAGTGATTACTAATGCTTCCTATAGTATCCTTCTCCCTTATGGACCCAATTCCTTTATTCTTGGAACATAATCTTTAGTATCTCCTCTAGTGAATACCTCAAAGTAATAAATTCACTGTCTTTATTTTTCTGGAAATATCTATGTATCACTAAAAATCACACTTTGGCTGGATATAGAATTTGGGGATGACAACAAATTTCTCTCATCCCCTCAAATAAATTATATGACCTTATTTTGGGAGTCATGGTTACTAGGAAGAAGTTTGCTTCAGTCTAATTGTTTTTCCTTTGCAGACAGCTGCCTCCCCACAGTTGCTTTAAATATTTCTAGCTTATCTTTGGACTTCTCATCTTTATCTTCTAGTTATCTAATTCTTTCTCTCTCTCTCTCTCTCTCTCTCTCTCTCTCTCTTTCTCTCTCTCTCTCTCTCTCTCTCTTTAATCAAATTTCCTATTTATTATGACACTTGGGAGTTTTATTTCAAATTCTATAGTTTCCAAATATAAAAATTCCATCTGAGTCTATTTCAAATCAATCCACTCTTTCCTCAGTGCCATGTTCTTAGTGTTTTGATCTTATATATGGTTTTAATTATCTTGTATATATGCATTTTATATTCCTGTCAGTTTACTGTTCTATTATCTCAATTTGTGGAGGACTAATATTTAATAATTTTTGTATCTGCCTTTGTTGCATCCAGGAGGCTCCTCTGTGCCCTCACCCAGTCAGTGCCCTAGTCAGTATACAATTTGTAGTTTGTCTTTCAGATACCATGGCTAATCAGTACCCTGACTTATAGCCTCACTGTGTAGTTTTATCTATCTTTAAATTAGCATAAATGAAATCATATATACTATAACTAAAATAATATATATTTTTGTACTTTACTTTTTTCACTCAAAAATTTTCCTGGGAGATTTATCCATGCTGTTGCATAATGATGCAAAACTATAGTCCATGTTGTCTAGTAATCCATTGTGTGTATAGTAATCCATTGTGTGTACATCCATTGTGTGTATGGTAATCCATTGTGTGTATATACTACAATATGCCTCCCCATCATATTATTGATGGACGTATGCACCATTTCTAGGTCTTGGCTCATAGGAACAAAGGTGATACAAGCATTTTTGTGCATGACTTTTGCTAGGACATGGATATATTTTCATTGTAAAAACTTCCAAAGAGTGGAAGTTACATTTGACAGTTGTTTTCCCTCCTTCTCCTCCATGGAGGTAACTACTGTCTTTAATTTGTTGTGTATCTTTCCAGATCACCATTTCTTTTTAATGCCAAGCACGTTTAAGGTTTTACTGCATTTTCACATAAAAACAATCATGTGAAATATATTACTGTAAATTGTATCCCTTTTACCCTTTAAATTATGTTTTGAAGATCTTTTATGTTTGTACATAGTCATACCTCATTGTTCTGATTTGCCACATTATATTCCATTCTATAATTGTTCAATAGAACTCATTCTTTTTTTCATTCAAGACATGGAGTTTGTCTCTGAAAACAAATTTCACTGTATCTCATAAGCTTTGAAACATGATGTTCTCTTTTTTTATTTTCTAAGTAGTTTGTTATTTCACTTTTATGTATACCGTCACCTCCTTCAACATATGGTTATTTTTATTTATTTATTTTAAGTTCTCAACTAATTTTTTTAGAGGGGCAGAGAATTGTTCATATTCAAACAACTACTTACCATCTTTAGGGCACTGCAATTCAAAATATGGCAAAATTTCCTCTTTGGGGAGTTTTTACAGGCATGTATTTTGATGTAACAGAACAATTATTGTCCTTTTGCTCTTGAGTGTTTGAAAAGAGGCAGGCAGTCTATGTGGGATCTCAGAAATATATGTAGAGAAAGATACATATGCACAGTTATATGTATTTTATTATACGAATTATCTCTGCCCTTTTTTACTTTTGCCCACATGGTCTGTTTTTGCTGACATCTACCATAGAAGCTGACATCTATGGCTTCTGGACATGTGTTATATTATTTAGCTTTTCCTTTTGTCATTATAAATTGCTCATTTTTTCCTGTTCACTGCATTTTGACTTCACCCCCTGTCCGACATTAATTTTGCTGATCTCTTTATTTGTTCTATTATATTTTCCTTTTAAATTGTTCCTCTTCTTTCTAGCTCTTTCTTTGTAATTTGTGTTTTAGGTGATGTTCTTCAAAGAAACACACAGCTGAAATTATTTTAAATGCTATCAAAAGGCTCTATTTTTTGCAAGGTGGTGCTTATATTTATTGTTATATCAAAAATGTTGATCTTATTTCTGTAATCCTATTTTATTCTTGATTGCTTCTTTTTTCTGCTTTTTTTGTTAGCAAACTTGGCTTTGTTTGCTCATATCTAATTCAAGTGATTTGAAAGCATCCTTGCTGTTTTCATTTATCAAAATGTTTACTCTTAATTTGTCCAAAACATTATTTGAGGAATAATTTAATATATTATTAAAATTGGTTTCAACTGTAACTTTGTGACAACCTCTATAGCAGGCTAACCATATAATTTATCCTTCACACTGGGAAATTCAAGAGAGAAAGGGTCATTGTTAATTATTATAAGGACAACAGGGCTGAACAGATAGATACTTTACCCGTACTACTAGAGAATTTTAGCGTACTTCCAACCCCATTCCAGTCTCTGGGCTCTATTTAGTATAGTCTAAATGGTGTCCCAGGTTGCTGTTATAAAGTTATGTTTCCATGTTCAAACACAGTTCAAGGTACTTTACATGTGTATTCAACTTTGTCTTACATGTAAGCTTTTACTCAATTGGACAATATTTTTTTTTCTACAATTAATTTTATTAGTACATTTGTTTGATTTCTTTTGCAAAAACATCAAACGCTGGGAAATTGGTTCTTTATTCTGTACACATCATAACTCTCATCTTCTCTTTTTTCCAGTTCTGGGATTGACAAGCTTTTTCCCTCATGTGCTAGAGGGTAAATATTTTAAGTTTTGAGGCCATACGGGCTCTGTTGCAACTACTCAGTTCTGCCAATGTAGCATGAAATCAGCCATGGACAATACTTAAATGAATAGGTATTGCTGTGTTCCAGTTAAGATTTTATTTACTAAAGCATGTAGCAAGCCAGATTTGATCTGTGGGTCAAAACTGCTAACTCCTGATTCATTTGTCAATTTGTCTTTTCCTTTTTATTCAGTGATATCTTCTTTGCATCTTTATTTCTTTTTGCATATTGATCATATTTTTTACTGCCACCCATGATGATTTTGATTGTAGGATGACTATTATTTTTTCCTGGAAATCTTTCATTTTAAAGAAATCAAATCCCTTTCCATCTCATCTTTTTTTTTGGTCTCAATACAGTTTACTTTTTAAGGCTTTCCACATTTATTTAATGAGGTCAATGTTTCTTTATAACCTAATGAAGAAGCACAATTTCCTAAGATCTGTGTTGGTTTGAAACTGATACGTACCCCGGAAAAGTCATGTTCTTCTAATCCAATCAAACAGACCGGTTGTTGGATGGGAGCTTTTGATTAAGTTGTTTCCATGGAGATGCAGCCTACCTAATTCAAGGTGAGTCCTAATCCTTTTACTGGAGTCCTGTATGAAAAGAATAAAAGGCAGGAAACAGAGAGAGCTCAGAGTCAACACAGTGAGCAAAGAGATGAAACCAAGACATAGATGTTTGGAGATGCAAACATGAAATGCATCAGGGGGAGCCAGAAAGACCCCCAGGAGCTGAGAGAGCTGTTTGAAACCAGAAACTGGGAGAGAAGGACAGCAGACATCACCACATACCTTCCCGTGGGACAGAGGAACCCCAAACACCTTCGGCCTTTCTTCTAAGTCAAGGTATCTCTCTCTGGATACCTTAATGTGAACATTTGCATGGCCTTAGGAATGTAAATTCGTAACTTAATAAATCCCCTTTGAAAAAGCCATTCCATTTCTGGTATATTGCATTCCAGCAGCTTTAGCAAACTGAAACACTTTCATCTCCCCAAAACTTAAATAGGTTTTCATGGCTCAATTGTCTGTTTATTTTTCTAGTTTACTAGAAACCATTTCACAACCACATTTGACAATAATTTGGAGCTATATCTAGATTCTGGAGCCTCTCAAAGAACATTTATTTGAGGTATGGTGAATGATGGGGAAATCACCTTTTTAGTTTTATATTCTAAAGGTCATTCCAGCCTCCAAACCATGTGGCTCTTTCATATGGTCTTCTCCTACCCTCACTGCGTGGTTCTCCAATATGTGGAACCAGTGAAATGAATGGAAAATTAAGCGAGCATAGACCCTTGTCAGGCTCTTTTTTACTTTATTTCTCTGTATGACTATTTATAGGTTTGAATTATAAACCAATTGATCAACAAGATAGTTATTGAGGGCCTTCCATAAGCTGAGTATTGCCCTGGGGGCTGGAGAGATTACATATCAGTCCCATGCAATAAGAGCTATGGCGAGCTAATTTCAATTAGGCGATATTAATGGCTAAACCTAGATGGTAATACCTTTGCTGAGATTTAAATAATTAGAAGTTGCCATCATGTAAAAAACTGAGGGAACAGCATTCTGATTGCAAAGAGATAGAATGGTAAATGCCCTAAAGTGGAAATAATCTTCCTCTGTTCAAGGATCAAACAGAAGGTGGGGATAAAGAAAGTAGCAGGTGATAAAGTCAAAGAAATAAGAAAGGATCATTAGATTTTGTAAGTCATGGTTTAGAATTTGACTTTTGTTATAACACCAAGGCAGTGGAAGAGGTTTAACATGGGGAGATGGATAAGCTAATTCATGATTATGAAAGATCATGATGGTAGCTGTACAATGAATGGATTTAAGAAAGGCTAACGAATGTTATTGTAGTTAATACAAGCATAAGATAATTGTGATAGGGCTTAGAGTGTAGTGTAGTGGCAAAAGAGAGGAATAAATGGATTTGTGTTTAGAGCCTAATGCCAATGCCAATAGATAGACATAGAAGCTGAAGGGAATGGAGAAGCTAAGAATGTTCGCTATATTTGGGCTTAAGGAAGTGGGAGCAAGAGGTGTTGCTACTTAGTGATGTGGGAAAATTGGGAAGGAGAAGGAGATGGTGAAATAAAGATTTGTGGCCATGCCTATTAGACAACTAAATGGAAGCAGCAGAAGGAACTGGGGTGGAGATAGGATTTTACCACTATGTATACCTGGTGTTGCTGAATCGAATGATATAATTGGGAGCAATATTCAATAGGAAAACAGAATACCTGTATGATCACATTAAGTAGCCATGTAACAGGCAACAGAGGATGGACTGCTCAGCTCTCTGATTATGGTACATAGAACATGGGCCTGGATTCAGGCAGAAGGTCAAGGAAGCCAAATATCTACTCTACTCGAAATTCACTCTTTGTTGCAGGTGAGTGAAGGTGTGCTGCTTGCTAATCATGGTTCTCAAGTTGGTGATAAAGTTCCTGTAGTGAACGAAACCTCCTCAGGTCTGACAATTGGATGACTGCTGGAGCAGATTTTGCTAATGCCTTGACTATACCCACTTGGCACGCCAAGGTCCCCTTCTTACTACAAACACCTGAGACTTTCGGGCCCTTTTCTGGCTGCAGGCACGTGCTTGATCTGCGCACAGAGAAGGCCGGAAGTGCCTTCTCTGTGCGTGTGATGGACAAATGCCCATCTTCCTCACCCTAGGATGGGGCAACTCAGGAGTGTTCTGTCAGCTGCCAAGAGGCCCCTCCAAGGAATAACCCCCAGTTGCCCACAGTAGTAACATGCTCACTCACGCACATTGCATGGACTTCCTTCCCTTCCCTCTCACTTCCCCACTCCCTTATTAGTGCCTCCTGGAGTTAATTTCCAAGTAAATTACTTGCAACCAAATTCTAGTCTTAGAGTCAACTTCTGGGAGTAGCCAAACTAAGTCAAAGGTCAATTGATGTCTTTATTATTGTTTTTGTAGTTATATGTTTTATCTTCATTAATAGTACTTGGCTATATGGCCTGCTAATAAAAAAGTTTAAAAAAAAAAAAAGAAAGAAAGGCCACCATTAACATTTTGGCATTTGTGGTATGTTTTCTCTCCAGTCTTTCTGCTCTCTCCTGTTCTCTAAGTGAAGAGAGATCACATCAGGGACAAATGCTCAGATGGAATTTCATACCAGACACATTTATTTGATATTTGGTATAAAGCTGTTTTGTATGTATATGAGGACGTTTTATCAAATACACTTTAGCATAATTGCACAAATGTGGGAAGAGAGTGGAGTATTATGCTCAGTGAATTGTTTTACATAGCATAATCACAGACAACTCCTTAACTTACTTTCAAAAAAGCAGATCAGAAGTTTTGCCTCCATGTTATAGGTGGTAAAACAGACAAGGCCTAGCTTTCATACTGGAAGGCATTTCAAGGACCATTTCCTTGCCTACTCGACCTTATTTGCTCACTTCTGCTTTATTTTTTCAGAAGCCGATCTTCTTCGTGACCGTATCAAATTCTCTGATGACAGGTTAATGCTGTCAATCTGGCAACTTGAAATGGAGTAATTTTAAAGCCTGCATTGTAATAATGGAAGTTGTTCATTTTTGAGCCTATAACTAATTCAAAAGCAATTGAAATCTCCCAAAGAGAGCACACTGTAGAGGGAAGTAATTCCCCAGGCCCAAGAGTGAGGCAGTGAGACAGGCTAAGTCCATCAGGCGGGCAGGCAGGCTGACTCCTGGAAGACGGAGAGCCCAAAATAGAATGGGGACATAGCTGATCATCCCACAGCCGAGATACTTGATCGACTCCCTTAAAAGCCACATTCCACAAAAGGAGTGAACCTGGATGCATTGCATGGATCATAAGCAGGGCTCATACATTTGCGCATACATTTGTCAATCAACAAACACTTAGAGAATACAGCATAAGTGCATGGTCTCTGTTATGCACTGGAGAACAACAAGGGAGAAAAATCAACTGTTTTCTGTACTTATAAGCAACCAACAATAGTTTCTTTAGACATTTATTAGTGACTCCACCACATTCAGTACAGGGCTAGGCATGGTTCTTTTAACAATCTTGTGATTTTGAAAAGATATATGCATGTAAAATAATTACAACTATAAAGTGCCATTAACAAAGTATGTGTAAAAGGAATGGGAAAGTTTATCAGAGTCAATATGTAAAGACTTACGGAAAGAAAAGCTACTTGACTGTGGTTATTCTGAAACATTATGGCAGGGGATGGATTATCAACTGATTTTGGAACTTCGCTCTTTTTCAGCCCTCCTGCCATTCAGACAGACTATAAGGCTGACGTACTGCTTCAAAAAGGGGGAAAGCGGCTTTCCCTGCTTGGCCCTGAGTTTCAATCTAGACTTCTAAGTCCACAGATAATAGTCTTGAAAACTAGGCTGTCAAGGGAGACAGAACTAAAACGCGAAAGGGGTAAGTATGCAGTAAATTATACACAAGGAGAGGCATGAATCTGATGGGAGGGAAGTATCTCCACATAGGAAGGGTCAAGCCTCCCAAGTGTTGTTGGACCCAAAAATGCAGAGGTTGGGGACTAGCACCTTCTGTCCTCTCCTGGAGGGAGGGGTGGACCTCAAGTGCAGGAGTCGAACGCCCATCTAGGTATTCACTCTCCCACTGCCGCCAGGACACAAAAGCTCTCCACTGCATCCAGCAACCATGAGCTCTCTTAGCAAGGAGGTGGGGCAGGTGGGGAGGATGTCAGCTGCAGGGAAAAACAGGAATGACTGAATTATTAACCAAAAAAAAAAAGATCAGATTTTAAATGGATGATATATTTTGATTGGCAAGGTCAAGTATTTGTTACCAAAAGAGGCTTGAGAGGTAAAAGAGATCAGTTGTAGAAAATAAAGATAGTTATAGTCACTTAAAGATGAAAATGAGTTATTTACAATCCAAATGAGGATGTTAGAAATATTGGTTAAATGGAAGACTCCACTGTGGGCAGGGAACATGGGGATATCTGGATTCTTAACCAAACAGAACATGCCTTCCTTTGGGCTGGCTAAACAGCAAGATTGCTCAGGACAGCAGCAGGAGATGGAAAACACATTTCATGCTGAGACTTTGCCTCAAACCACAAAACAAGAGACCTTCTTTAACCCATGCTGGACCAGATGGGGAATATTTTTTACAGCAGATTAGCTCGAATTAGTTTCAGACCTAACCATGTCACTGTGGTGCAAGAGAAGGTGACCAACCCTCCTGGGAATTCCCAAGAGCGAGTGTGTCTGTGCCCAGGTGAGCTAGTCCAGGGTGGGTGGAGGCAGCAATCCCGTCTGGCTGCCATGTAAGAGGCAGAAGAAGTGAAGGCAATGAAGGTGACATCATCAAGCTTCCTCTCACATGACGACAGCAGACTGGCCCTAACCTAAACTCCTGCTGCATGGAAGAGTGAAAAGAAAGCCTTCTCTAATTTTTTTCTCTAATTTTTAAAAATATACAGTGACTCCATGCAGTACTATTTTCAAAGATAGTCACAAGGATTGCTGCCCTGTTCCTTTGCAACATGAATATGCTGTTCCTCCCAGAAGGAATGAGAGTCTACATCCCCTACCGTCGGGCTAGGTTGACATTGAAGGAGCTTTGACCAGTAGAATTTGGGAGAACTATTGCTTGCCCAGGCCCAAGTCTCATCAGGCTTTGAACTTTCTGGCTTTGTCCTCTTGGACCACCACCCTAAGCCCACCATGTGGACCACCAGTCTAGCCTGTTAGAGGGTGAGAGTCCATGTGGAGGAAAACTAGATCATACCAGACAACAGTCAATACCAACTGTTGGATTTAAGAATAAGGACATCTTGGGGGAATGGGTGGTTCAGTGGTAGAATGCTCACCTTACATGGGGGAGACCCAGGTTCGATTCCTGGACCATGCACCATCCCGCCTCCCCCCAACCCCAAAAAAAAGAACGAGGTCAGCTTGACCGTCTGGCTGAATGCAGCCACTTGAGTGAGCTCAGATGAAGCCAACAGTGGAACTTCCCAGACAGTCCACAGAATCATGGGAAATAACAAATTGTTGCTGTCTTAAATCACTTAAGTTTTAGGGCAGAATATAATGCAGGGATAGATAAATAATATAACTAGCAAACTTAGCCTGTGGCTTGAATCTGACCCATCTGATCAGCATACAGGATCCTAGAGGATGATAATGGGGCCAGAAGTAGGGGAGAAGAAGGGGCAGGCGGTGGTTAGGGGAGGAGGAAGTAGGAGAGATGGATAAGGAGGATAAAGCAAAACAGCAGCCACTACCTAGGAGATCCACCAGGGACAGATTCAAGATAAACTAATAGATGCTGATCAGTACCATTTGACAATAGCATAATACCTCAATCTTCCTTTCACTTTGCATGTCTGAGAGAACAGAAAAGGGGACACTAGCCTAGGAGTCAAATCTGTGAGTCTAGTTACGGTGACCTGAGATGTCTCACTTGGGCTATCCCTTACTCGGTGTAATCAACTGCAAAATGTCCTCGATGGCAGCAATAAGGAACCAGTGAGCAAAACTACTCTGGAGACACTGAAACATGATGCAAACATGAGACATTGCTATAAATGGGATCATGCTATTAATTAGATCCAATGCCATTCATTTATTGAATCCACAGCCCCCTCAAATTATTTGATGGGATAAAAGGGAATAGTTTATGGCTGGAAGATGTCAGTACTATCATCTTGCAAAGGCAGGCTTTTACACAAAAGGTGTGTCCAGCTTTGGAACCCAGAGCACAAAGAACAAGTTGTCCCAGAAGGATTCCTAAGGCATAGAAAAAGAAGAAAATGCAAAGAAAGGTGAGTCATCAGAGGCTTCTGGCCTCATTTCCAGATCCACAAAACTGGAAAATGTAGAACACTATTTACGGAGCCCTTGACATGCTCTGTGGATGGAAAATGAATAGAATTAGTCATCACTCATTACCTGCCAAGTGCCAGGTACCCTATAATATTTTCTGTGTGTTTCTACTTTCTATTTATTATTCCTTTCCACCACCCTGTGAGATTACAGAAAAAGTTTTTAAAAGGTAAGCAATGTCATAAGATTCAAAGAGGGAAGAGTGTGGGATTTCGGAATGTTTCTATAGATGATGGAGAATATGAGGTGGTTTCAAAGTATAGGTAAATTTTTAACAGGAAAGAATAGTCAGAAAAAACTGGTGCTGTAGAAGAAACAGCAAAAGCAAAGGCAAAGAATGATAAACAGAGAATGTTATGGAGAGACAGAATGGCTGGAAAATAGTTCTATGTAGAGACTATTGGGATATGAGCTTAGAAGTGGGGCTGATCTCTCTCTAAGCCCAACTCTGCAAGGAAAATCTTTACCTTCCCTCCTACATGAGACATGACCTCCAAGGGTGAAAGTCTCCCCAGCAATGTGGGATATGAATCCCAGGGATGAGCCGGGCCGTAGTGCCATGGGATCAACAATCCCTGCCAGACCAAATGGGGGGAAAGAATTGTAACAAAATAAGGTATCAGTGGTTGAGAGAGTTCAAATGGAGTCAAGAGGCTACTCTGGAGGCTACTCTTACACAAGCTTCAGCTAGATATTGCTATTTACCGTGGTTTGCCAAAACCATTCCTGCCAACTCTAAAGAACACCTAGGGCTCTATCTGAGATTCTATAAAAGTTCCACGCACTATGATTACTTTCCAGAAAACTACAACCTCCAGATAGGTTCCTAGGCCAGATAAGTCCTGAAACCCAGAGGGGCCCAGCCTCTCCAGACCATCAGCTGGTTCCATCCCCCTATCTCATATTATCAACAGCCCTTTCCAACAAGAAAAAGTTAGGACAGGCATAGTCCAAATTCCCCTAAAGATTGGGAGAAAGATCAAAGGAGAAGGAGGAGTTAGAGAAGGGAGGGTTTGACAAATGAGTATGACCACTGATTGAGTCATTATATCACTATCGCTTTTAGTCTTCAGTGTCATGGAGCACCTAGAGGGAAAAACCTAAAATTGTGGAATTGTGACCCATACCGAACTCTGAAATCTGTTCTATAACTACTTGTTACAAAGTACTTTGAAACATATTGCTTTTTTGTGTATATGTTGTATTTCACAATAAAAAAAAAAAAGAAAGTGGGGCCAAGACTTATCAGTTTGGATTCAAACAGAGAACCAGAATCAGTAGGATCAATACAGATTGGTTATAGAAAATTGGCATACAGTACTCATTTGTTAAACATATTACATACCTATTTGTTAAACCCTACCTTCTGGAAGCTGGTTAAACATCACTGTAAGGCTGTTGTCTTTGCATCTGGTACTGGAGCTTGGCATGCACAGGGCAGGCAGTCAGGAAGGAAAGATCAACAGCAGGCTGATACTCTTACAACTCAATAACAATCAATGATAATAATTAATCATTTGCCCAAATTAAAAATGGGCAAAGTCTCTGGATAGATATTTCTCCAAAGAATATATTCAAATAGCCAATAAGCACATGCAAATAAGCTCCACGTCATCAACCATAGGGGAACGTAAATCAAAACCACAATCAGATATCACTTCACACTCACTAGAATGGCTATAATAAAAAAACATAGATAATAGCAAGTGTTGGCAGGAATGTGGAGAAATTAGAATCCTCATGCATTGCTGGTTGAAATGTAAAATAAGGGGCAACCACTTTGGAAAACTGTTTGGCAGTTCCTCAAAATGAGTTACCATATGACCTAGCAATTCCATTCCTAGGCATATACCCAAGAGAATTGAAAAACATGGGTCCCCACAAAAACTTTCACACAAGATTTTCAAGGCAGTGCTATTCATAATAGCAAAAAAATGCAAACAATCCAAATGTCCATCAACTGATGAATGGATAAACAAAATGGGCCATATCCATACAATGGGATATTATTCAGCAAAAAAAAGAAAGGAAGTCTGATGCATGCTAAAACACGAATGAGCCTTGAAAATATTATGCTAAGTAAAATAAGTCAGTCACAAAAGGTTACATATTGTTTTGTATGATTCCTTTTATTTGAAACGTTCAGAAAAAGCAAATCCATAAAGACAAAAAAAATAGAGTTGTCTAGGGCTGGTGGGGAGAGGAGTAAGGAATGACTATTGATAGGTATGGGTTTTCATTTGGGATGTTCTAAATTAGTGGTGGGGAGAATTGAATAACTCTGATTATACTAAAAAAAACCATTGAATTGCACATTTTAAATGTGTGAAATATATAGCATATGCATTATATCTCAATAAAACTGTTCTTTAAAAAAATAGCAGCCTGGGACCCACATGTGGTCTGGAGCCCCATGAGGATGGATGGAAGCCCTTCTCTGTTCTTGATGCTTCTGACCTTGGGGGTAAGAGTATCCTACAGAACCCGGATCCCTTTGTCACAGAGCAAAATACACAGGCCTGGCCCAGGAGTCAGAGAAGCTAAAGGAAAGTCCCCGGGAAGGTAGAGAAATTCAGGCCAGCTGCTGTTTAATTCAGGCCCAGATCAGTACCAATGTGTGTGAGCTTCAAAATGGCGGCCGTACAAGAATCTTCCCTGTGGTTCATCCTAACTGGAAACATAGTTAAAGGGGGAATTCTGGGAAATGGAGGTCAGCCTAGTGAAGTTGACATATTACAAAGTCATCACAGACTCTATTGTTGAATGCTTTGAAGGTCAAGAGGAGACATTCCTCCATGGGCAGGGAAGAGCTACTAAGGTATTTAGAGTAAGGCAGTAAACCCATTCTAAACTGAGCTTGGGGAGCTATCTAGCCACCGAGGGGAAACTAGCTTGTAGAGGAATGAAGAGCAAGTCAGTAAGAGCTGGGAGGAACAACCTAGGGGAAGGGGGAAAAGGTGAATCCATCTCACAATTCAATATTACAAGGAGGTCAGGAGTTAGGGAGAGAAAGAAATGAGAAAGAACTCAGAGTATGTAAAGCTCCAAGGCTGATAGGGTGGGGTTACTACTAGCAGAGACAGCAAACCAGGAGAAAGAGCAAGTTTGGACAAGAGAGATGAGGAACTTGCAGGTGCTGGCTGGAGCTTGAAGGAGATGGTGTCACCCATCTGGAAGTTACATGCTTAGGAGAGAAGCCAGAGGTTTGAGATACAATCTCTGAATTGGCCTTCATGTGGTCACGGGCAAAGGATTGGCCATGGTTCCGATCGCCAAGAGGAAAAGGACCCAGAAAGGGTAGAATAAGGTCACTGAAAGCCTGAGAGGAATACTCAGAGAAATAGCTGGTAATCAGGAATGTTACATGTCCCAGAAGTCAGAATGTGATATTTGAAAAAGAGGTCCAAAACTTAGACAGGTCCAGGCAAAAACTGTCGTCAGAACACCAAGAAGGCCGGAGACAGGAAACTGCTGCAGAGGAAGAAGTGGATTTTTTAAATCAAGGCCCTCATTAAAGAGTTGAGCTCTTAGAGCCATAAATATAAAGAGAGGCTATAAGGTGAGTTAGCTAGTGTATGAACTGCTCCAAGAACAAATGAAAATATGTTCTAGTAGATGATTTTGTTGGTACTGCACGTTAACCATGCTTTTCCTGGGTGGGAATCTTGAAGGTCACTTAATGAGAAATCCAAATCTGGCTCTGACAGCAATGATGGCCATAACTTTGAAGATGTTTGGCAGGAAGAAAAATCGAGTAGCCAGAGGTGTAGTTGCTTAAGAGTCTAAAAGAGTTGCAGGGTGGTTTTGCAAGTTAGAGGAAAGTTGAGCATGTTTGGCAGGAGACAGAACAGATGACACTCAACACAAAGCTACGATGTAGCCTCATTCTGAAGAAACACAGTGGTCCCTCTGGGGACGGTGGTGATACTGCAAAGCTGAGGAACCCTGAACAAATGTCAAAGTGCATGAAATTCCTGCACATACCTGCCATCCTCCCGAAACCTACAATTCACCCGCTTCAGAAAAGCTGAGCATCTTGCTTTCTTCAAGGGGAAGCCATATTGCTGAGGAAATCATTCCTCCCTGGAAATTCCTGATCCTGATTCCCTCCATTTATCTAGAAATGATATCTTAATTGATTTTTAATCATTTTCATTTCTCAAAGTTAATTGCCCTCTGAAGTTGCCATCATGGCCAAATCACTTGGCCCGCTTCTGTCTCGTGTGTGTGTGTGTGTGTGTGTGTGTGTGTGTATGTGTGTGTGTGTGTGTTTACTGGGCAAAACACATGTGCACACAGCGTGGTCATCTTGATTATCCTGCTTGGTGAAGGAAACAGTGCCACAATCTCGATACCACCTGTGTGAATGCAGTTGAGAACAACTCTATGATCAGTACAGAAAAATAAAAAAGAAAGGAAGGAAGAAACTTAGGGAATGTCTTCATGCTTCTCTGGGACAGAAGTTCCCACATTTTCTCAGTTGATGACCCCCTTGGTGCCTCACTAATATTTCATGACAACCCTAGGTAAAAAGAAAATCCTAATAACTTAGTAACCATTTGAACAACAATAATTCACACAAATTCAAAGAAAGTCCCCAATCACCCATGTTACAGCACTCTCCATCCATCCCATCTTAGTTCTTTCATTCCACCCTGCCTGAAGCCTCCTCCCCATCCTCTCCCTGCATAGAGCTCCTGTATTCATGACACCCCCCCATGTGTGAGCCTGCCTGCATACCTCCCCTCCATTCTGTCGGAGACCTGCTCACACCTGCCCCCATGCTTCCTAAGGACACTACCTGAGCCCTCAACACACAGTGCCATGGTTATTCACTGGTGATAGACTGCATACCTTAAAATGAGGAGACATGTTTAATTCATGGCTCTCTCCTCAGCTCCTAATGGGGTCTGCCACCTTGTAGGTACTTGGTTCACATTTATTCATTGAATGAATGATAGATGTCAACAAACCCATCTTACAACTTTGAAGTGACAATATGTGAGCACTGTATGCCCAACCGTGCCTTGCACAGCCATATATATATATATATGCAAGTCTACAAATAAACATGTTTTTATAATGTACATGTGCATGTTGACATAAACATCTGCCTACATCCCAGCTGCCAGAATATTGCTTCTGAGACCCTCTTGCTGTGCAGAACACAGAGAGATAAACTAACTTGCTAAAGGTCACAGAGATAGTAGTGGCAGAGCTAGGACTTGAACCCAGGCAGATTACCTCCAAAGTGCATGCTCTTAATTGATATGCTATCCTGCCTGCCATCCCTTCTTCCTAAAGGTCTTTCTCAGGCGTAAGTATGCAAGCAGGAAGTCCTTCCCAAAATAAGTGATGTGAGTTGCTTGTATCTTACTCCCCATCCTCACCCATGCTGCCAAATAACTTTAAATATCCATCATCATCAAATCTACAATCTTAATAAATTCGTCAGATGGGCATGTAGCACCCTAATCTCTACCTGGCACAGAGGTGCTGACCTGAGTTGAGCATGGCACTTGCTGAAAAGGGAAGACAGAGGCATTAAGGGCTATAAGAGGACAATCTGCAAGGTGTTAGAGAAGCACAGAACGGAATGGAGCAATTCACGCTGTCAAGGAATCACAAAAGGCCCCAGAGGAGGCAGACATAGACACCAGGAAAGCAAGGTTCCCAATCAAACAAGTTAGATTAAACTCATACCTCAAAGACTGGCCAAATTCTGAATGTTGTGAGTGCATTCGAGGCAGCACCACACTTAAGATTAGGAGATCAGGGTGCCTCCTTGGTAAAACCTTGGGCAAGTTGTTTGTCAACCCTGTGCCTCAGTTTCCTTCTCCATGGAATGAGCATTTTGGACTGGATGGAATATATTTAGTTCCCAAACGTCGGTCCATCCTATGTTAGATTCCAAATACATGATAAAATATTCATATTCATAATGGTTCTCCAAAATAAGGAGAAAGCATAGAATGTAAAGTAGATGCAGTTATTTTACTTGTTGGCAAAACAGCCAGAGACCTATGAGAAGAGTCCAAAGCTCACAGCACCACAGGAACATAGGATCCCTCATCCCTAGCCAATCCCCTTTCTGGAGTAGCAGTCTACTCCCTGTGCCTAGAAACACTCCTTCTGAGAGCAATGTTTAACATTACTGAGCACTACCCTGTGCCTAGAATTGTGTCCTGCAATATGGATTTGGATTCTCATTTGAGTTTTGCTGTGTAGCCTCAGGCAAGTGACAACTTCTCTAAATCTGTTTTCTCACTTGCAGAAGTTGGATGATAATCCTATTCTTACAGCATTATTAAGAAGATTAAATTTGGCAACATAGAGGTGAATTCTATGGCACAATTTTGTCCTTCCTTGAAGGGAGATCTTGGAGGTGCTGTCCCCAAACTGCCACACAGTAGTATGTTCTCCAAAAGCTTTTGCAATTCTCGCAGATCTCTGCATGTTGGTGGATGACTGTCTGGAGAAAATGCTTGCATTCTGTAGCATTTGCTCCAAGAGGCACTAGCGATTTTTCTGACATTTGAGTCTATTAAGAAACCTAGATGTCTTCTGAAGTATATTTCCCTCTTGAT
Source organism: Myrmecophaga tridactyla (assembly GCA_004026745.1). Classification (NCBI taxonomy): domain Eukaryota; kingdom Metazoa; phylum Chordata; class Mammalia; order Pilosa; family Myrmecophagidae; genus Myrmecophaga; species Myrmecophaga tridactyla. Next base: position 77,216 of record PVIY010005309.1, on the reverse strand, counting down.
TGAATGCTAAACAGCATTGAGAGGATCATGGGAAAGGGGTCCAGTTACCCTACATAAGTGTGATTTTGCAAAAAAGGAAAAGGGATAGCTCCACCAAAGGGATAGCTCTGTGGGAGACATCATCTGCCACAAAATTCTCCACATAAAATATGTTCACTGACATTGGTGTAATAAGTGAGCCGTCTCCATATTTCAGCTACTAACCTTTGCTTGAATCACCTCCAGTTGACACCATTCATTCAGCAAGTATATAGTATATGTATGTACCTATATGTGCCAGATCTTATGTAGGGGGTGGGGATGTTAATACATATTCACAGTTCCTACCTTCAAGAGATGAATGGTTTAGTGGGAAAGCACTAAGGGTGAACAGAAATATGAACAAATATTAATTTTCTAAATTCTCTGATAGCAAAATGGACTAAGTACTTTGCTGATTGCCATGGTTAGCATGAGATCTGTTGCAAGAAACATAAAACCCTGCTCAAATTGACTTAAATTGGGGGGGGGTGCTTACCATAAATGCCCTTATATCAAAATTGTATTCTCTTCTTTCAGTGTTCAAGAAGGGCATCTCCAACCTAAACTTTTCTCTTTTTTGCAGGATCTCTGATATCCAAGCATCAACATCTCTATTTTTTTCTAATGAGTCCAATAATGCTACAACATTGATGGTCTCTTTCCCAAAATACGAGGCAGTTAGTTAACCCGCTGGAGTCCTCTTCAGTGCCCTTCACCCCATGTCAATAAATTCCATAATTTAGGGTTTGTTATTAACAGTGGTCCACTTTCTGGTATCAAGTTCTCTATCAGTTGAGACGCCTTGAATTATAAATAATAAAAAAACCCAGATCAAAATGTTTTTACTATAAAAAGGATATATTGGCAACTAATGATGGTCTTAATCTAGGGAAGTGTTGGTTTGATTCAGCTTCTCAGCAAGGCCATCATTTCCATGTCTCTTCTTTTGCCTGTGGTGTCAACTTCCACCTGAGGTAGGTTGTACATCTTAGTTACAAGATAGCTGCCAACAACTACCAAGGGCCCGTGCTCCCTTTGGCCACATTGAGAAAGGAGATGGGTGTTATTACAAGAAGCTCTCTGAGAAGAATGAGGAGGTACAATTCCAGAAACCCCTAGAAAGTATGTCTTCCCATTTCATTGTCCAAATGGGACCCAATACCCATAGTTGAACTGATTACTGCAGCGCTGAGCCATACAGATGGATTTGGATAAGAGAGGTATTGTTAGCTCAATAAAAATGGCCATTTGTATAAAAACAGACACTGAGGAGACAACTACAGAGTCCACGACACTGATGATGATGATGATGATGATGATGATGATGATGATGATGATGATGATGGCAATGATAATAAACATTCCCCTTCCACATGTGAGACTTCAAGCTAACACCTAATGATCACTAGAATAGACAGATCTCTGTCACTGTGTGTCCTCAAGAAATACAGCCAGAGAAACTATGAGCTTAGCCCTTCCGCAGGGTTCCAACTGAAACAGAAACCCAGCCAGGCTCAACTGAATCTTCTCTCCTCCCACCCCTTCCCCCATCTCTGAACACCCTTATTTCATTGTTTTGTTTGCTTAAAGCCTGGGACAGACTTAATTACCAAATTTAAACAAGACCCTAAAAGGACCCCAAAGGTCTTTTTACTCAGACAGAAATCATTTGTTCTAATGAGCCCCACTCACCACCCCCTGACCTTGGAGTTCAATTTTATGCAGGAAAAATGCTGGGCATCCGTGTCCCCTGCTGTTGGAGACATTCCCATTAAAAAGGTAGTGGTCCCCCTCAGCAGGGGTCAAACATGAAAACTGACTGTGAGACTCTATAACCATGCACTGAGGGCAGGAAGGCCAGGTTTTCTGAAGCAACTGGGGAAGAAACACAAATAGGTCCCACCTGAGTCAGAGTTACCTCCTTGGTGCCCAAATTTAGGTCACTAAAGTCTTGAAGGAGGCCACAGGTAGACAGGTCTGCCTGGGACTTTCTGCCATCACCACCTGCCTTCACTTCCTGACTCCTCTTCACCCTTCAGTTATCCCTCTTCGATGTCTTTTCCTCCTGGAAGGCTTCTTGGATCTTCCCCCAACCTGGCTCCTCCTGAGCTTTGCTGTAACCCTTTGTCTCTCCCACCATGTTTTAACTAAATGACTTGCCGGTGCCTTAATGATAGGAATCATGTCTATTTTATTACTCAACTCTATTCCTAACCTCTAGTGCAGTATCTGGCATATATTGGAGACTCACTAATGATCATGGAAGGAAGGGAAGGAAAGGAATGACTAGGTAGACAGACCCTGGGGAAAAGCCTCTTGTTGATTCTCTTACAGTTCCAATCAGTCTAATCACAGACTTTTCTTGACATGAGCTTGAGCTGTCTGTTTTCCAGTCCTACAAACCCTGATGGAGATGAGGTATTACCCCCTCCTGTCTTCTCCAGCCCGGAATCTGGGATCTCAATGGAGTGGCAGAAGAAGCCTGAAGGGGATGGTGTAATGTCAAAATTCAACTCAGAAAACCTGATAATCTACTCTTGGAGGTGTGAGATGACAGTGAGGAGTGGCCTGCCATTTCCCTACTACTGATTTTTCCTCTCAACCTTTCCCACAGGGGAGGCATACAGGAAAAAAAAAAATCTTAAAAATGTTTTGTGCCAAACTCAATTTGAGAAACACTGGCTGAAACAAAGGTAAAGGAGCTTCTTAATGGAGAATTTCCTAGAACTGTAGTGTGCTGTGTGATATGAATCTTCAAAATGGAGGTAGAGAATTCAGTTTTGTTCCAAACTTAGTAACCAACTGAATATTTTTGGGGGGAGGAGCCCAATTTACCAAATTATTGCCCCATAGAACAATGCTTCTCAAACCATCTATGGTGTAAAAAAAGTTTGTGTCATTCTTTTGTAATTTCCAAGTTGTCATGGTCCTACTGTGCGTGACTAGAACCCAGCCCCTCATGCATGCAACTTGTTACATGAGTTTGATAATGTGTGCACTGATCTATGTGCCATTCAAGGAGACAAGCCCATCGAACCCAACTTTTGATGTTTGGGCAATGTCTAAACTCTCACTCTAAATTTCTAAATTTATCTCACTACAAACCAGTAAGAAAGAGTTCACAGATGAACACTGGCATGAAACACCTGTTAGTCCTAACTCTCGAAATCTCTCTGATTATGATAATTTGAATCATGTCCTCCACAGAGGCATGGACCCTGGTCCAGCAGGTGTGAACTCATTTGTAAATGCAATCTTCAAAGATTCTATTCCTGAAGCAAGGCAGGGTTTAATCTAGTGTGACTACAGTCTTTATAAGCAAAGTAATTTTGGACACAGACCGAAACCACAGGAGGAGACAGAAAAAGACGAACTGTTATGTGACAGAGGCAGAGATTGATTGCCAGCAAGTCACCACCAGAATGCTACAGACTTTGGAGAAGGCAGGGCCTGCCAATACCTTGATTTTGGACTTCTGGCCTCCACATCCCTAAGACAATAAATTCCTGTTGTGTAAGCCAACCACTTTGTGGTATCTTTTATAGCAGCCCTGTCAAACTAAAGCACTGGTCAAGCCAGATGTCCAAGAATAATCTCCCTCAAACTATCTCTCTCTCTCTGCTTTTATATGTATAATTTTATGTCTCTATTACTGAGAGAGAAAGAGCCTAACTGGAGCATCTTCACTATCTCTCCACTTCCAATTTTAGGAGCTACCTCTATATCATCTGACCCAATGAGAGACTTCTGGGGGAGGAAACAGATTTCCCTTGGCCCATCAATTAAAGAATGAAATCTAGGACCAGTGTTGTGACTTGCCAAATGGCTAGGGTGGCCTGGTCTAGTAGAAATTGAAAGCCACTCTTTTTCTTGGCTCTGTCTGGAGAAGCTCTGAGTGTCAGACCAAAGAAGCTTTGCAGGTGGGACCTGGCTACAGGGGAGCTGTCTCTCATCACCACCATCTGCCAAGCATCCTCATTCTAATGTATTCAAGCTATCCAGCAGTGCATCTCCCACTGTGTTGGCTTCAAAATTCACTAAAAATCCCTTTCTCCACCCCATACCAGAGAACTTGCATCAGTGGGAAGTGAAGCATTGGAGTAAAATAAATGTCAACTAGGAAAAAGAGTTCATTGTCTTGAATGGCCACCTACCTCTCCAAGCCTTCTAGCTGGCATAGCTTCCTTCTCTGTGAGCCAGGACCCCAGCCCCACCAGAAGGTCCAGTTTCTCCTATAAATCTTTCACAGAAGAACGCTCTCTTGCTCCCAGAGCAGGATTGTCCCAGCATCCAATCCATGTCCAGGTATCAGTACTGGAACAGAGGGAGCCTAATTTCAGCACTTTTAGCTGCAGCTCCCACAAAGTAAGTAATTGTTTAAGTAAAACATCTGACCTGAGTCAGTATGCTACAGACAAGGTAGCTCTTGTTTTCCCTAGGCACAAGTTTAGGCGCATAGTAGGAATTCAGAAAGTAAGTTTCTTTCCAGGCCATCTTGTTTTATTTCTTTCCTCTTCTCATATGGTGTAAGGCCTCAGCCCCTTGGTGCCTAGTAGCCAGTGAGATATTTATAAGAATAATGATAATTATGTCACATACTGCTGATATATAATGACTTAGGCACTTAGTGGAATGTCTCTGTAATGTAGTAGTGCAGGTTTGAAATTGTTGGGCACTCCAGAAAGCCATGTTCTCTGTCATGGTCAGGTTCATGTGTCAACTTGGCCAGGTGGTGGCACCTGTTTGTCTGGTTGGGCAAGTGCTGGTCTGTCTTTTGCTATGAGGACATTTCATAAAATTAAATCATGATCACATCACCTACATCCACAGCTGATTCCATTTGTAATTGGCTAAGGAGAGTGTCTTCTTCAATGAGTGATGCTTAATCTAATCACTGGAAGCCTTTTAAGGAGGATTCATAAGAGACAGGCTCTCTTCCTGCTTTGGCCAGCGAGTATCTCCGGTGCAGTTCGTCCAGACTCCATTGGAATTGTCAGCTTCGCAGCTTCGCAGCCTGCCCTGCAGATTTTGAACTCCACGTTCCCATGGTTACGTGAGACACTTTTATAAATTTTATATTTACAAATATTTCCTGTGGATTCTGTTTCTCTAGAGAGCCCTAACTAGTACAACTTGGTACCTGGAGCGGTTCTTAAGAAACAGTTCTTAAAAATGGGTTTTTATGAAAGGTTTTCTAAACTGACTGGACTCAAAGGCACTAAGGACTCTGATTCCAATAATCAGAATGACATTGTCTATCCATTGGAGTGAGTTGACAAAAGAGACAGTCAAAATATCACACCATTCAAGTCTTCTAATGCTTTGCTTATACAAAGTCAGGCTCTGAGGATAATGTTTTTGACACCTTTATGGAGTTTTGTGGATACAGTCAGTATAGAGATGTTGGCTGGTTGTTGTTAAATACACTGTATACATTAATGAGTGAAAGGGATGAGCTTAAGGCTCCAAATGAGAAGCTTAAGCGCCATCCGGCAAATGTAGACGTTTCTGTGAGTGTCCTGAAGGAAAATCTTATTTCCTGCAGCCGTAGACTTGAGATCTCCAAAAATCAGACTCAGAATCATATTGTTAGAGTAGCAACTTTACAACGTAAACTGAAATCTCAATTTTGCATGGTGTCTGCCATTAAAGTGAGGGCATTGATTGGAAAGGAGTGGGACCCTGAAAAATGGGACGGCGACATATGGATTGATAATGATGTCGGTGGAGAGGTTGAAACCCTAGGTCATGCTGAGTCTTCTCTAGATAATCATGTAATAGACTGCCCTGAGGACATAGCCACCCCACCTCCAGTCTGCCTTGAGTTGGCCACCCAACCTCCACCTGAAGGGATTAGCCCTAGAGTAATTAATCCTGTTTCACCAGATGAAATTGCACATGAATGCCCTGAAGCAAATGGCTTGGAAGATATTTCTAGTTCTTTTCATGACCCACCCCTACCACCCCTCATCTCTTCCAGAGCTATAACTAGACTAAAGTCTCAACAGGCCCCTAAAGGTGAGGTACAAAGTGTCATATATGAGGAGGTATGTTATAGTCCAAAAGAAATGTGTGAGTTTTCCAATTTATATAGACAGAAATCAGGGAAATATGTGTGGCAATGGATTTTAAGGGTGTGAGATAATGGTGGGAGGAATATATGACTGGATCAGACTGAATTTATTGATATGGGCCCACTAAGCAGAGATTCTGCATTTAATGTTATAGCTCAAGGGATTAGAAAAGGCTTTAACAGTTCGTTTGGATGGTTGGCTGAAACATGGATCAAAAGGTGGCCAACATTACCTGAGGCTGAAATGCCAAAACTGCCCTGGTATAATGTAATTGAGGGGATCCAGACGCTTAGAGAGGTTGGAATGTTAGAGTGGATTTATCATGCAAAGCCTGCTCTTACACCCCAGGAATGTCCAGAGGATGCATCTTTTATCAGAACAGTGAGAAATAAATTTGTGAGACTAGCTCCATCATCCATGAAGAGCTCTGTAACTGCACTTCTCTGATATTACTGTGGGAACTGCTGTTACTGAGCTGGAATCCTTAACCACAATGGAGATGACTGGATACCAAGTTGACAGAGCCAGGTGGCAGCAGACTAATCACCAAAGACAAGGTGGATGTGGCTATTATAATAGACAGCAAACTTAAAGCAGGAGTCAAAATAATTTAACTCACAGAGATTTGTGGCATTGGCTATTAAATCATGGGGTACCTAGAAATACAAGAGATTGGCAGTCTACTAAATTCTTGTTTGAGCTGTATAAATAAAAGAGTGGTAGGTCAAGTGAATAGAAGTCTAACCTGAATTACAAAAACACAGAGTCATGGCCCCTTAATCAATTTCCAGACTTGAGACAGTTTACAGGCCCAGAGCCCCTTGAATGAAGGGGAGGCCAGGTCCCTTTGGGGGAGAACCCTGTTACACTACCACAAATCTATACTGTTAATCTTCCTCCAAACCTTTCCCTAGGAGACCAACGGCCTTTTACCAGGGTAACTGTGCATTGGGGAAAAGGAAATGATCAGATATTTCGGGGATTATTAGACACTGGTTCAGAAGTGACATTAATTCCAGGGTACCCAAAAAGTCACTTTGGTCCACCTGTCAGAGTGGGGGCTTATGGAGGCCAGGTGATCAATGGAGTTTTAGCTCAGGTCCATCTCACAGTGGGTCCAGTGAGGCCCCAGACCCATTCTGTAGCAATTTCCCGAGTTCCAGAATGCATAATTGGAATAGACATACTGAGCAACTGGCAGAATCCCCACATTAGCTCTCTAACTCGTACAGTGAGGGCTATTATGGTGGAAAGGCCAAGTGGAAGCCACTAGAACTGCCCTTGCCTAGCAAAATAGTAAATCAAAAGCAACACTGGATTCCTGGAGGGATTGCAGAGATTACTGCCCTAACTAATACATTTTTTAATCCTTATTCAATGTTGCTGGGTGGGATATTTTTCATTTGGTTGTTTCCATGGAAATGTGACTCACCCAATTGTGAGTGAGGCCTTTTGATTAAATGGTTTCCATGGAGATGTGTTTCCACCCATTCAAGGTGGGGCTGTTTACTGGAGTCCTTTAAGAGAGAACCACTTGGGAAAAACACCCAGAGCTCACACAGCTGGAGACCTTGGAGGTGAAGAAAGAAAATGCCCCCAGAGAAGTTGTTTAAAATGAGAGGCCAAAGACCCCAGCAGATGCCAACTACTGTTCTGGACACATTGGCCTTTCTTGAATCAAGGTATCTTTTTCTGGATGCCTTAGCTTGGACATTTTTGTAGCCTTTGAACTGTAAACTTGCAGCTTAATAAATTTAAGTCATTCCATTCTGATTTTTTTGTTCAAGCAGTTTTAACAAACTAAAACAATAGCGCATTTGCATATCAAATGTCATATAACCATCATGACAACCATGGGGAATAGTTGTATCCTTATCACAAAGATGAAGAAACCAAGGCCCAAAAAAATACAATTTCTGACCAAAGTCACATTAGCAAGAAGATATACCTCAGAATTTGGATCCAGGTTTCTCTGACACCAAATTCAATGTATTGAACCACTGTGTCATACCACCTCTGACTCTTGTACTGAACCAAAAAAGATAAGAGGATGGATGGTAGTCACAGACCATCTCAGGGGGATAATATAGTGGGAAAATCATACCACTCTCACTTACTCTATGTAACTGCCACCCCAGATTTACTTTTCAGATGAAAAAGAGCTCCAAGGTCAATTCTGAAGGAAAGACACTAGTACTAAAGGATACTATCTTTTGGAAAGGGCACTAATTTGGAAAGGGGTGGATGAGATGTCTTGATGTGACTTTAGGTTATGAGCAGTTTCTTTTGATGTGATCATAGGTTATGAATGGTTTGTTTTTCAGCCTCTAGACTTCTTTGGCATCAGTCAGGCTTACAACCACAGCACTCTAAGACCGCTGTGGTGGAGGAGACCAGTTGTCTACCAATGATTCCTGCTGTCCTACCTTACTGGGAAAATGTGCTGAGAATTGGCTGCCCAGGAGGGAACTATATTTTCCAGGTAGGGCTATATTACCAAGTTGGTATCATTTCCTGTTTCAAAATTTCTATTGGCTTCCTAGTTCCTGATGTTAAAGTCAGAAAATACATAGCAAAAGGGTCTCTAATCTGCCAGCACCATTCCCATAATGGACATTGCTAATCAACCCCACTGTACTCTAGCTTACAAGACTCAGCAGTACAGAACTTCTTATCAAATATCTCCATGGAGTGATGGCCAATTACTGTTTAATACAAGCTCTTCAGATAAAGACCAAAGACCAGATTGGCATAGAAAGCCACAGTATACATTTCTGGACACCCCCTTATTAATTCCTTTTATTCTTTACACATTTCTCCAATAAATCTCTTGTACATCTAATTCTATCTTGGTGTTCTGCTCAGAGAACCCAAACTGATGCACACTGCCTTGGTTCTTGCATAGCTCAGTCAACAAACTGTGGAATGTAAGTGTGATACTCTGCATACAGTACTCCTTCCTATTAATTTCCAGTCTTCTGATTAAATTTTTTTCTTCATTGAAACCCCAGAGTAATTAGTAGCTTGTATGCAAATATGACAAGCATGCTGTGGACATTTAGCAGCATTATTAATGATGTTGTCATCAATTTCTTTTTTAAAGAAAGCCCTAAGTATAACTTGTGCATGTGTCTGAGACCATCTTGCATGACTTAGAAAAGGTGTTGATTCTAAAGGTGTTTTTCCCCTTTGTGCTGGAATTTGAGCTTCTTTTGATGTTTGCTTCTTTGGATATTACTTAAGTAATTAAAGCAGCTATATCTGACCTAGTTTACACATAGAGAACTTAATTTCCATCATTGAATCAGAAAAATATTTAATGATACCTTATTAAACACAGAGATGATGGATGGATGGATGACAGAGAAATTAGAGATTGATCAACTGATAGATCAGATAGGTATGTAGATAGACAGCTAAATAGATAAAGATAGAGAGATTGCTTCTGGATTTTTTAATTTATAATGTGAATTACATGAATTCTAGATGGACACAAAGCCCCATTGTGATTCTCTGCAGCCTCCAGGTAACTGATACCAGGTAACTTCAAAGAGAATTGAAGAGAAAGAAGCACAGTGCTTTGGGAATGTACTCCAGGCTTTTGCTACCTGGTGAGGAATAGGATGCAATGTCAATATAGTTTATTTCTACCTTAGAGCACTATGGAGACTTTCATCTATCTGCCTTAATGGGCAGCCCCATAGCCAATTCCACCAATGAAGCAGGGCATGATCACAACCACATGCCACTTTTGAGTCTCAGCTCTATGATTTAGCAGCTGTGGAGCACTGGGCAAGTCACCTAACCTCTCTGAGTCTCTACTTCCCTATTGATAAGATAGAGATAGTAAAACTAAACTTCTAAGAGCTGTTTTGGGGATTTAAAGTGGTTCTATAGAAACCAGCTCATAAGAGTTCAGAAAATAGAATTTATCATCACTCTTACTATGCCATGAAAATGACCCCCTCCTGCCAGTATGAAGTCCACAAAGGTCTTTTCTTTCTACCTAGTTGTTCCTGAAATCAAAGATTTTACCCACTCACCTGTCAGCTCAGCTTCCCCAGCAGCCTGGTAGAATCACAAACAACCATGATCCCAGTGTTACCAGGAAAATTGGTCTCCCTGCAGTGGAGGGTGGGCTCTCCTCACAGCCCTCACTGGCCTTAGCCCCCTATAATTAGTGCTTCTAAAACCACACACCTTACTTACAGCCCTCCAAAACCTAGGACATTCCTGAGATATCTGAGACCCATCTGATTTCCTCCTGTCCATGAATGCATCCCTCTCATCACCCAGAACAGAACCCAGGCAAACCCACCCCCACTTTTATGGTTGGGGGATGGGGTTCTCTACTCATTCAGGGAGGAGTGACCTTTATTCTCACTCCCTGTTCTCAGGTTCTGCTTCTCGTGTCTAGCGGACCAGCCACTCATCTCAGAGTCCTCTTCAGTTTTTCTTCCAAAATGGAATCCTGGACAGCCAGTCCAGCTGGGCTGTCTTCTCCTAAACATTAGCAGTAAACACCCTCTTCTTATTCATACATTTATTCAACAACTAGTTACTGAAAGTCAACTCAATGCCCGGCACAATTCTAGGCTCTAAGGTAATCGATGGTGAGAGGGAAAATAAAAGACATCAGAACAAAAGAAGCAGACATTAATCAAAGATCTATATAAATATATATTTGTATATGTGTGTGTATATAGGAAGGATATATGCTTTATATAATAGGCACATAAAATACACAAACATAATGTTACAGTTGTAAGAAAGTTCTATGGAGAAGATGTACAAGGTGCTAATTAAATAATCAGGAGACTTGACTTGGTCCAGGATGTCAGAGAAGGTTTGTTTAAGGCAATGGTCACTGAGCTTTGATCTGGAATATGAGCAAGATTACTTAGAAAAGGGGTGGGGGGCAAGAAAATCACCATCTGTGACACCAGCATCTTCCTCTTCTTGGAAAGGGATCAAAATACCAAGTTTCAACCTCATTAAAAGTCAACTTTGTTGACGGTTTCATTCCTATCTATCTCCCTTGTATTTACTGGCAATAAAACAACATTTTAATAATTAAGCCATAATATCTATGAAAAATCAGGGACCTCTGTTCGCATGGTTCCCTGACACACAATAATGGCTTAGTAAGTATCTGTTATATAAATGAACCTTACAGAAAAATTTTATAAGAAGAAATAAAATGAAAAATAAATCCTCTATAATCCCACCATTTTAAAATCACTTTCCAGTACCTTATAGAATATCTTTGTTCCTATGTATATAGCCATGTACATTGAATTAACTTCGGGGCATATAATCCCAGATTACATATGATTTAGACATCGTTTCCAATATTTTCTTATCAGAAATATGTGAGTCAGACTCTTCATTAACCACTTATATCTTCCTACTATTGATTCTAATGGACAAAAGTTATATACACAGAGCTATATAAATATACAAAATATGCTTAAAGATACAACCCAACAACAGAGGCCATCTTTCGCCACACAAAGGCAAAGAAGATGCAGCATACTTTCAAAGGGAAAGATGAAGAAAGAACAAACTGAGTTTTGGGAATCATGAATAAATTAAAAGTTTAGATTTTTGTATTATGTAAAGTTTTGAGCTGACTTGAACATAGAAAAGTATATGTAGCATTCCTGGTAACAGGGGAAAGTCAGTCTCAAATAGCGAAAGGAGAAGCTCTAGAAACAAGGGCTTGGATTCCACAGAGTGAGAGAACACATGGTTTGGAAAGAGATTTCAAATGTTTTGCTTTGCTGTGTGCAATGCATTTTGATATTTTCTATTCTCTTCTATTCCACTCTTTTTAAATGCTCGTCAGTCTCACTTAGCTTGGTTTCACCATAGTGGGTAGCCTCCCACAAGTTATAAAACATTGAATTCGGACAGAGATATGATAATAGGGACAGAGCGTGCCAAAACTCAGAGCATGAGACAGCAGACTGTCTTTGACCCAGCCCAGACCAAATGTTAGAAGTTCAGCCCTGGCATGGAGACAACGTAGAATCAGAGGCCATAGCATGTTCTGTCTCCCCACCTAGAGCTTTACCCTTGCATATCTGGCCCAGGGTTGTTTGCCTCCATATCCACATCCCAGTCAGCAGGAAAGAGGATGGGTACTGTAAGTCCCTCTCTCTAAGGGCACAACCTGGAAGTTGTATATAAAACTTGCCTTCCTCCACCGACCAGCACCTAGATACATGGCCACAGCTAGCCAGAAGGAAGATGGGTAAATGATGTCTATTTTAGGTACCCGTGTACCTTATTAAAAATTAACAACCCTATTCCCATAGAAAAAGGAAATAATGGATATTAGGGCATACTTACAACTTTCTGCCACGATCTGCGCCTTTGAATATCCAAAACGCCGTGCACATCCTTCATCCTGAAACATTCTCCACCATCTTCCAAAGGGAAACTAGCCAGTTATAGCATTCAGGTTAACACCCAGGATCTTTGTGAGGGGTGCTGTGCTGGCCCCAGAAAAGCCATGTGTTCTTAATCCACAATCTTGTTGGGGCAGACCTATTGTTGGAGTGGGAGTCTTTTGATTAAGTTGTTTCCATGGAGATGTGACTCATTCAATGGTGGGTGGGGGAGACATGACCCTGCCCATTCAAGGTGAGTAATAATTAGTTTACTGGAATCCTATAAGAGGGAGACCTTTTAGAGAAAGCACAGAAGTCTGGAGAGCCAATACAGAGAGCAGACACAGATGTTTGGAGATGCAGACAGAAATACCCTGGGTGCTAAGCAAGGACTCACAGAAATAGCCAGAACCTTGACAGAACCAAGGGAAGCTAAGAGATGAAATCCAGAGTTTGCCCCAAAAAAGTTAAGTGAGGATCCACAGATTCTTAGAAAGCCACTGGAGTCAGAAACTAAAAACAACAAACAATGACGGCAGCCATGTGCCTTCCCAGCCGGCTCCCCTTCCTCTATGAAGGTATCTATCTTCTTGTTGGTGCCTTAATTTGGACATTTTCTGGCCTTAGAATTGTGACTTGTAGCTTAATAAATCCCTTTTGTAAAAGCCAATCCATTTTACATTGGTCTAATGCAATTTTACCAATTGCTTTAGTAAAAAAGCATTATACATTGGTACAATGGTAAAATATACACAGGTCTATTGCATTCCAGCAGCTTTAGCAAACTGGGACAAGGGCAGTCCTGTGCATCAGAAGCTGGTGTGACTCTTCACGTTCTGAAGGGAGGACATTCCCCTCCCACATGCTCACACACATGTGCCCATGCACACACACACACAATATTCAATAGTTGATGAGAAACAAAACAGTGATGACGAAAGCTCCCATTCCAGAAAGGGAAGAGTGGGAAACCTATGCACATTTTGGGGTCTCTTCCTTTCTTCCCAAGAGTTATTCAAGTAAGTGGATACATGGGACGTGAGCTGTGCTAGTAAGTTGTGGTACCTGTTTATCTGATTGGGCAAGCGCTAGCCTGCCTGCTGCAATGAGGACATTTCATAGGATGAGGACATTTCATAGGATTAGGGCATGATCACGTCAGCTGCATCCACGGCTGACTCCATTTGTAATCAGCCAAAGGGGAGTGTCTTCTGCAATTAGTGATGCTAAATCTAATCATGGGAAGCCTTTTAAGGAGAACTCAGAGGAGACAGGTTTCATTCCTGCTTCGGCTGGTGAGCCTCTCCTGTGGAGTTCATCCAGACCCTCCATCGGAGTCGTCGGCTTCGCAGCCTGCCCTGTGGATTTTGGACTCTGT
>PVIY010005309.1:0-63248 GCA_004026745.1 Myrmecophaga tridactyla | reverse complement strand
ACATCTTCTGAAGAGCTCGTCCACTGCAGCATCAAAGAGGTCCCACCCCAATAACTCTGAACATGCTTTCCTTGGTGACAAGTTTCATTCTGAGAGCATCAAAATTTTTCAAAAGGAGGAGCCATTTTTTTCCTGAAATATCACACTTGTCCCCGGAATTTGTATTCCAGTTGCAGAATTCCTCTTCAGTCCCTTTTCCCTTTGCCTACCTACCATTCCACCTTGTCACCTAAACCTGGCAGCAGCCTCCACTGAGTTTTAAGTTAAGTTAAGGTAACTGTAACGACAATCCATCTCATACTAGCAATAATATTAACTATAATAAAAATAAAAAATCATAGGCATCCTGTTAAACATTTTGCATTCTTTGTCTCATTTAAACCTCACAACTCTATGGGGTAGGTATAAATATGATAACAATTTTTCAAACCAAAAAATAAGATTCTAAAGATTAAATAATTTTCCCAAAATCACAGATATAGGAAACTCCTGCTTCCTGAGCACAGTCTCCTGGGCACATTTTAGAAGCTTCTCTCACTGAAAATATTTAGCTGAAATAATCTAACAAAACAAGTCATTAAATTTAGCGTTGGTGCAGATTGGAAAAATAACCCAGAAACTTCGTTTTTTTTCAGAGTAACATTAACCCCAATTAGCATCCCCATGTAAATTAGTTCATCCACATGGATCATTTATGGATGATTGCGGCTAAAAAGTGTGAAGGGTGTACACGGAGAAATAAGAGAAGTAGTGTGTATTCTGCTAAAAAGGAATTGGCCATATATCATAATAAAATACTTTTATAGCATCAGGTAATAATGACTAAACTGATTGCCATGGGACAGATGGCATGTCTGGAATAGTTTGACCTACAATTTGGCTAATTTAGAAGGAGAGAGAGAAGGAGTGGGCATCTCAAACAGATCCACGACCTGCTCCAGACCAGCTGATGCAGACAGAGGTCCAGGGAGGTGGACATCCACAGGGGGAGGCATGCTGTGCTCATCAAAGGTGCTGTAGAAAAGCAAGCAATGACTTCAAATATAACCCCTAAGTCTAAAGATAGAAGATCAGAAACTCTACATTCCAGGCATCAACTTCCAGTTGAGCTGCTGCACAGGTGGGCGGCTCTATGTAGCTTCCTCCAGGATGACCAACAGCCAAGATTAGCATAGTTTAATTATAGTCAATGATTTTCTGGACTTGTGCTGAGGAGACTACCACAAAAAGAAATTCAGCTTTTAAAGGAGACACTAACATTTATGGTCATTACATGATTAGAATTCATTAGCTTATGATGAATGATATGCTGATCAAAGACTTGACACTGCCAAAGCCCTGGATAACTGTCTCAATAAGATGAACCCGTCTAGGGTCTAGCACCCCTGAGAGGCTGGGAGGAGTCAGGGAAATCTGCAAACAGGGCCTTGTGTGCCACTAAAAGAGTCTGGTAAAACCAGCCAGTGGAACAGATAAGCCATAATAGAGGCCGGCACTCAAACAGGCCCACAGGTTGAGAGAAGGCAAGTCAGGGCCAAGAGAGTAAAGGGTTGACACGGAAAGTCTTCTGAACCATTGCTAAGAGAAGTTTCTGCCACCTTTCCTGTTGAACTAACTCAGGCCTCTGCTCTCCTCTCCTCTCTGCCTGCAACCCATACCAGCTCAGGTGAATAAACCTGAAATAGTTCTCTCTTCCCACAGCCTCATTAGTACTCTTGGAAATAAGGAAAACTCAAAAGAGTAAGCAGCAAATGATTTTCGGCCAAACCTGAAAAGAGCCTGGGGTCATGAATGAAAACGTTAAGACAAGAATCAGTAAATCTGGGTTCTAGTCTAGAACCTAGACTAGACCCACCATACGACTAAGACAAATGCCTTCCCATCTCTGAGAGCATCTGCTACAAATATGATATGCTTCATCAAATCTCTTCCCTGAAACCTCCAGTCTGTGCCACCACTGATGGGCTGACCAGTCATTTTTTCTTGGGCCTTCAGACTTGGCTGTTACTACATGGCCTGACCAACAGCCACAGAACCAGAGTTTCGGCTTCTCCTCTACTTCCAAACTTGGAAGAAACACCATCCCACAAGGTGCTATCTGGCAAATTGAGCCATCGCCAAAGGGTCAGATGACATACCTGGAAATCAGGGAATTAACTGCTTTTGAGGTGAACCTTGGCGAATGGAAAAAAGGGGATGGAAAGGAACAAGCAGATAAAGTTTCCCATCTTCTTGCCTCCCATGGATGACTCCATTTCTCCTGTAGACAATCAGAGAAGTCCTTCCCATGGAGCAACCTGGCTTATCATGAAGGGGTACCCTGCCTGGTAAAACTTAATGCATATAGCCTTACTTCCCTTTTTTTACACACTCATTTGCATAGGTCTGCACCAATTATTCACCTGTGTCTGCACCTCTCTCAAGCCTCCTGTTCTTGTCTTAGGCTCTGCTTTCTCAAGAATACAGGCTAAAGCCTGAGTCTTTGTCTTCAAAATAACAAAGGAGAAGTTAGTGATATCATAGTTACTTCTGGGTTTGAGATTCTTGAGTCCATATTCTAAACTTCAACAGAATCTTGACCAAGAGTTTCCACAAAGCCAACCACTCTTTTATCACCCATAATGAATTATGAAGTTTGGAACCCCACTTTCTGCATTAATAAATATTTTTTCAAGTTTACTAGTGTTCTCCCCATTTTACAGATGAGGAAGCTGAGGCACAGAAAGTTTAATAGATTTGCCCAATGCCATGTAACTTAAAGAGAGTAGAGCCAAAATACAGACTCAGAGCCTGATTCCCAAGCCTGTGCTCTTTGCTGCCATACCATACTGTGTTTCTTAGATTCATCTAGATTTACTTTTCAAATATGATTAGGTTTTTTCTGTCTTAATGTAAAACAATAAAAAATGGAAGTGTCAGGAAGGAAAGCAAGATGGCTGCTCCTGGGCTATATCTAATAATATGGGGAAAGAAGGCAAGGATTTTAAGCTCTATTATTTAAGGTGCCAAGATAATAGATCCTACAATGACGTGTTCCAGATTTGTTTCCTGTAAGAGAAATACATGTCAGGCAAATATCCTTAGTGGGAAAATATGCCCTGATTTGGGTTGTGAAAATGTAGTTGCTGCAAACCCAAATACAACATGTCAGTTCGTCTCCATTTAAGGTCCTTTTGTGCCAGCATCAAGTCTACATGAACTTCATGACTTGTATAAGTAAGAGTTTTGTTTGTTTTAAGACTCATGGAACTCCTGAGGATATAGACATCTACTAGCCTATAAAATATTGTTGTCTTAATTTCTCCCCTACTTCTCCTACTCCTTCCTAGAAAGAAAGGTTCCGACCTTAGACTTTTGCTTCCCAAGACATAGAACGTGAAATGCATTCTAGTGACACTTCATGACTATTGAAAACAAATGTTAACTTACTTCCCCCAAGGAGTTGGTGCAGGTTTCAAACCATAATAAGGTCAGACAACTTACCCCCAGTGAGACTGCCAATTTCCGAGGCTCAGAGAGATATATAACAGGTAGAGATGCCCACTGGCTGTCCCACCCCTAAAATGTGTGACTTTCTCTCCCTGACAACTTCAGCCCTTCCTGGAACTTATGATCCTTCACAAATGGCCCCCGATGCCCTCTAACTAAAAGGTTTGAGTTCCTGTTTAGCCTCTCAATATATTTGACAGTTTAGGGAAGGTTATCAAAACTAATTATCTCACCAAGAAGACTAATTCTCCCACCCACGCTTCCACACAAGCATACAAATGACCTCATGGTTTATGAGAAGGTGAGCTTGAGTTTCAGAGTCTAATTATGTCCAAAACATGGACAAGGAAGAGGAATTCTGACTGTCAGAAGTCTGGGGAGCCATAGCTTGTTTGGGAGTCCTCAAAGGTATACACTGGGGCTTTCCAGGGGAAGGTCCAAGTCCCTCAAGTATATATGAACCCCATTTCATATATATTTGTAATTTTAGGGTTTTGAATATCTTAGTTTCCCAGAAGGACAGATTATGTGAAAGGTTTTCAGTAAGAATTGATTGAGTGAGCAAACAAATGAACGGACGAGTAAACAAATGAATGAATGCAGTCATTTGCTTATCCACCATAAGCACAAATTATCTCTTCCTTGGAGACCACCTGATGTTACAGTTTTTAAGACCAGAAAGCCCAACTTAATTCTGTCATTTACTAGCAAGTGTCATTAATCTCTCTGAACTTTATTCTTTATCTGAATAAAAAGGATTAAAATCTCCATCTCAAAGAACACTGTGAATATTGAAAGAGCTAATTCATGAAAAACACCTGGCACACAGGACTCAGGCCATGCCAGTTTCTTTCCTCTCTGTCCCCTCCTCCTGTGTTTTTTGAACTCCCTGGACCACAATGCTTGGTACCAGAGCTCCAAGGTCAGACCTGTACTATCCTGTGCTCATTTTTGACAAGGAAAGCTAGTACTTAATAGTATGCAACATCATTGGCTTTGAAGGCCAGTTGGTTCCATTTGCATTCCATCTCCACCCCTTACTAGTCGTGTGACTTTGAGTAAGTTACTTAACCTCTCTGAATATATGTTTCCACATCTGAAAGATGGAGATAATAGAGGATTTACCTTGGAGGGGCTTGGCGATGATTGAATTAGTAAATTCATAGAGAGTGAAGAATGATGTCTGGGCATAGAACTGCTCAATAAGTATTCCTAATATTTTTCACATATATAGATCTCTCCTACTAGAAGTTGAAACTCCTCAAGCCAGGAACCAAGGTTCGATCTCGCCGGCATTTTGGCTGAAGATGATTTGTTCTCTGCTGCATGCTACGAAACATCCCATATCCCCAGGCTCCAGAGAACTCCAAGACTTCCTGAGCAGCCTGGGAGATTTAGAAAGTTAGCTGCACCAAAGTAATTCCTTGAGGGACCTTGCAGAGTCCTGAGTCTTACTGAGCACCCAGGGAGAGCTTACATGTTCTCTGAGCTCCTTCTAGCCACAAGCTCTTCTTCCAGTTCAAAGAACTCTTCAGATCAGGTAGAATTTCATGTAGAATTCATGAGGTTTTTAGCTTATGACAGTGCCTAAACTCCCTCCCTACCACCCCCATTTTTATATGTGCCTCTTTTTAGGTGCATGGGTGCTTGAAGGACACATTAAGGTTTATTAAGTAAGAGGCAGAAATGCTTGCAAACTTTTACTGCTCTTCCTGGGCCTATAAACAGTTCCCCTCAATCCTTCTTTCCAAGGCAATAAAACCTGGAGAGGGTGAGCATGGGACTCTGGGGGTGAGAGTGGGTCTCCTTCCAGCCTACGTTCGAAACCCACGAGGCTATAGCAGCCCCTTCCCAGCTCCAGCCACCACAGGAGGAGAACTGGAACTGTTGGAAACCCAGAAAGCCAGAGGCCCCTCTGCTTGTTTATAAAAACTAGAGAAGGGGCAGCCTCAGGGAGACTGGAGACAGCCTGGCAACCCAGAAGGAGCCTTCTGAGGCTCTGCAGCCAGAATCCTTTACCAGCAAGAAGACAGTATGTTGCAGTGTGTGGAATTACAGGCAAGGAGTCAGAATGCTTGTGTCCTGATGCTGGTTCTACTTCTTACCAGCCACGTGACTTGCATTCCCTTAGCCTCAGTTTCTTCATCTGCACCTGGGTATAATGAGAGAAACCATCTTGCGGAGGTATCTGGATGATGGCATAGGAGAATCAGTGTAAAGCTACTCCCACTATGCTGAGAATGTAGTAAAGTTGAAATAAGCCATGACAAAGCATTACTTAAGATGGGGGGGTGAACATAAAAGTCCCCAAGGATTTGCAAACAGGAAGCCAAATGTTAAAAATCACGATCATAGAAATCACCCCCATGTGTGTGTCTTGTTGATAGTCTTGTCATCTCCTCGGAGATCCAGGGGGGGAAAGCATGAACAGACAAAACCCCCAAGAACATTGGCAGACAGTGGTGCTAAGAGCACAGGCTGGCCAGCCCTTCAGGGGTGCAACCATCTGCCCTTGCACCACAACTGCCTCCTCTGGCTCGTTCCCAGCATCGGGTGGGCCTGATTTTTCCCAGCAAAGCCCGGTGAGCCCAGAGCCAGAGGTGCCTGGGCTCAGGCCTGGGGAGGATGTGCTGTGACATGAAGCCAGGTGGCTGGTGGGACAACGCATGATGCACTTCAGCAAGGAGGAGCATAAAGGCCCGTACCAGGCACCAAAGACACACCTGCACAAGTGCAAAACAACTGTACGATTGGAGAGTAACGTCCTCAGTTAGGCATCAGGGCTCCCAGTCAACAGTGATTTCTCTTATACTCTATGACTCAAATAGGATATTTTACCTCCAATGAGACCTTCCCCAGTGGTCTTGCCCAGGCCTTCCTCCAGGATGGATGTCAGTCCACACGGCAGGTTAAATGGTGTGATCATGACTTTATAGCCTTCTGTTCCTTAGACATTTGCAAACGTACTGTTGGAACATGAAGCTCACTGTTTAGTTGTTGATAATAATAATTGTATTAATACGAGATAATAGGTTCTCCTGAGAAACACACTTAGCCACTCAGCTCTTCCATTCTCTCATTTATGAATCAGAAGTAGAATGTGGTTTCTGGCACAGTTGGGAAGAATAAGAGGAACCTGCCAGAGATGTCATTTTTATTCAGCCAAGTTCAAAATATGATTGAACTCTCCCCCTCTGTTTTCAACTTCCAGAGGAGTTGACATCTCACGATATTTCATTCTCTTGTTCAGTCTCCTTTCTTGCTAGGTCACTTGACTCTGCTTCCCAAATTCTCATTCAGTTCACAGCTGAGCTCATTCTTCCAGCATCCTGAACAATCAGAAAAGTTGGTCCTTTCCTTCCCAGAGTCAGGTCCACCACTTATATTTCTATCAAAGTTGTTCTTTGCTGTCACAAATTCATGGATTAAGAAACTGCTCAAGCAATGCTCTGTCTAGGCTTTCAACACATTTCAACATTGATTTCACCATAAGCATTGCGTGAGTTCATTCATCCATTTTTCATTCAGCAAAGGTTTACTGAATCCCTACTTTGTACTAAGGCTTCTGCTAGGCCTATTAGAAGGCAAAATGCAGTCCTTCTCATCTATAAACTCTTGGTTTGGAACGTGGGCACTGAACAAATATACATGTGAATAGATATTTAGTTATTTAAATTATGCAAATTATTATCATTCATATTAAATATGTAAATTATGAAAGGTGCTAGAGGTATGAAAAAACAGTGGGAAGTTCATTTAGATGAGGGGAAGAGGTTTTTAAAGACAGCGTCCCTGATAAAGTGATATTAGATGGCCTCGTTGGAGAAAGATGAGAAAAAGTGACAAAAGAGCATTCCAGACAAAAGGAATATTATGTAGCAAGAAACAGGTAGAAAGGAGGCTGCTGTGTTTTAGGAATTGAAAGAATGTCAGCATGTCAGGTATGTAGTAACTGAGAGGGGAGTATGCCAGGACAGCACAGAGGTTATCAGGGCTCCATCAGGCAGGACATTTTAGACTTATGGTAGAAGGTATGAAATTTATTGCAAGCATTATTAGACATTATATTTTTAACAGATAGTGCTGGCTACTTTGTGAAGGACAGTTTGGTAGGTGGCAAGAATGAAAACAGAGAAACCAATTAAAAAGTTATTGCAGGAACCAGAAGAAAATATCAGGAAATCATTTAGCATCTTCAAAAGTGTGCTAAAGGGGCGGCTGCCGTGGTTCAGCAGGCAGAGCTCTGACCTGCTGACCTGCCCTGCTGGAGGTCTGGAGTTCGATCCCTGGTGCCTCCTGCCCATATGCAAATTAAAAAAAAAAAAAAAGCTCTGCGACATGGGGAGGCTGGAGGGAACTGCCTGAAAATGTAGAGCTGTGTTCCAGTGGCTATGTTTCTTGAAGATGATTGTGTAATGGTGTAGCTTTCATAATATGATTGTGTGATTGTGAAGCCTTGTATCTGATGCTCCTTGTATCTACCTCATCAACAGACGAGTAGAACATATGGAATAAATATAGATAATAGGAGGAACAAATGTTAAAATAAAATAAATTTTTTAAAAAAAAGTGTGCTAAAGGACAAAATATCTGTATCAGAAGCTGAAAGGTATAAAAAAATATAGGTCAAAAAGAAAAGGAAGTAGAATGAGATAAGGAGAGGAATGGATAAGAAAAGAGGAACTATAAAGAATCTAAAAATGCCATACAAGAATTGAAATCACCCTTAGAGGCAAATCTGTTTCAGTTATGTGCAATAAAACTCCTGAGATTTTGCAGAATGCAAAAGGAGAGGACAAGAAGATGAAAATGATGGCAGAGACTTGGCATACATGGAGTAAAAACAAAGGCCAGTATACAAGCAAGAAGTATACAGAAATAAAACCAAAGGGCAATGGAAGAAAACAGTCCTCAAAGGCAGACCTGAAGGAAACTCTTCTGCTGGAGAACGCGCACGTATACAGCACAGCATTCCACAAATGTTCTGGAGCTCTGGACTCGCCACTCTCACTTGGCTCCACCACTTATTGACAGTGTGACGTTGGCCAAGTTACTTGGTCTCTCTGTGTCTTGATCTCCTGGTATGGAAAATGAGGGTAATGTCCCCCATCCTCAGAGGGGTCACAGTGTTATCTACCTCACTAGGTTGTTAGAAAGACTGCATGAGTTAATATTTATCAAGTGCTTAAAACAGAACGAGTTAAGTAAGAAGTCATATATAAACGTCTGCTATTATATGGTAGAAGTTTACTGTGTTCTTGAGGAGATCTACAGGGGAAACAAAATAGCCTGGCAAACCTCTTGGGTGACAAGGACAAAGAGAAAGTAAAAAGACAATCAGTGAGGCAGAGGAAAAACACATTTTTTTCATAAAAAAAAGAGAAAGAAAACTTTGATTGGCCTTATCTCAGACTTCTCCTCAGCAAATCTAAATGCCAGAAGAAAATAAAGGAAAGCTTACAATGCTTGAGAGACAAAATATATATAACCTATGTAAAATTTTACAGACAGTTAAGATTTCATTTGTGGGTATATTAACAGAATCACATTTCAAACATTTGAAAACAGTGTTTCTATGATGTACTTTTTTTTGGAAAAGTTCCATGAATATGCACCATATTCATGACTGAAAGATGTAGCCAAAACCAGACTTCAAAACTAGTGTGAAAAGACTGTTAGTAAACACTGAAATCAGCTAAAATACAGATCAAGCTATATCATTATTTTAAACTTAGTTATAAAACCGTATACTAAACTCGAAATATTTTTGGAAGAGTTGACATTTTTTTAAAGTAAATAACAACAACAGCTGTGATAATAATAATCATTATACAACAATACTCTGTATTTAAAATTCCAGAGACTACAAAATTTGAGAATTAAGAAGAGAATCAGAAGATAGTAGGGAAGAAACTGAAGAGTGCTAAAATACTTAATTCAAGCAGGAATAATTCAATTTAATTCAGGGTATGTAAGGTTAAACAATATAAAAGCATTAAAATAGCCAACAACAACAAAACAAAAACAAAACAAAACAAAACAAAAAAAACAAGAAACCATGGAAAAATAAAGATATGCAAAAATAAATGCTAATACAAAATACTGTAAGAATTAATTTCACAGTTGTAGTTTTAGATATAAATGTGACTTTAAAATGTATAAAAACAAATATTCTTAAATTTAATCAGAATTAAAATTTAAAGTTATCAAAATTTTTAAAAATGAATTGAGTTGAAAATGACAGTATAAAGTAAGTAATAGCCAAAATATTCCTACCAGAAGAAATAAGTGCAGAAGCTTGCTTCCTGATAATAAGAAAACACATAAAGTGAAAAAGAAAAAGGTTCAAGGAATAATCAACAAAAAGTTAACAGTGTTTGTCTCTCAGCTTTTAAATTACAGGTGATTATTATTTTCTTCTTTGGATGTGTCTGCATTTCCTATATTCTATTCAGTGCATACAAAGAGAAAAAGAGTTATAACCCCTCCTCTTTACTACTCTTCGCAATCGTAAATAAGCTAATACAGCTGAGTTGTCACCTCTTGGGGACGTTTCCACTGACCTTGCAAATCCCACTCCAACATGAACCCTATTAGGTGCACTTCTCAGGGCTGTGCTGGAGCCGGCTCCGACTAGCTAGAGAGCAGATGGCACGCTTCTCTCCCCAGCTCTGTGCTCTGTGATCCCAAGTTGGCAGCTTGAATGTGCCAAGGTGGAAGTATTTACACCATGGAAATCAGCAAACTCCACAGATCGACCTCCCCCTCCCCCACCCCCGCCTAGAGCAGCTTGTTAAACATTTATCCGCACACCACTGTTGATGCTATTAAAAGTCTGTAGTTGTATCATCTTTTACTATAATGTTTAACTTGGTTTTTCTCTACCACGACCTTAACGGTAAGAGTATTTTATCATTTATTTCTATCCCACACCACAACATGCAGCCCATAGTTGGTCAAAGAAAGGAGAGAAGGAAGAAGGAAGGGGGAAAGATATAAGGGAGGAAGGGAAAGAGGAAGGGGGAGGGAGGATACATTTTCAAATGTAATCAAATTGGCTGATTATGCCTCTCTTTACAGCCCATTCTTTAGAGCATGAAGTTCTCCAACTATCACCCAGAGAAAGATCTGCGCTTCCTCATTCCTGATACCTAAGAAGGAAAAGGCTTTGTAAAGCAACCGCCAACCTTTTGGAATTCCAGTCATACAGGGCCAGGAGGGTACAATGATGCTATTATAGACAAGGCATCCCTGCACTCAAATGAGCTCAGTAAATCTCAGTCTAGTTGAGAACGACGCTTTCTGGGGATTAATAATTCTGTTTGTTTCCTCATTCAGAACATGGCAACCCCGCGAAGCTCTTGTTCTACAGCTCATCTAACATTTCACCAAGGGTCACATTCAAACAAAAGTTCCTGTATGCATAAAGCCCTCGGAAAGCCTACCTAGTTGATTCCTACTCTCCGTTAAAATATATTGGAATCTATTCAAGAATCATCTTGCTGTTATAGCCTATTTGGTATCTTTTGGATAGTGATTTATCCCAATGTTGTGCCTATTATTTTAAAATGCCATCCATGTCATCATTTAATACAACCACCCCAACCCCCACTTCTCCATGAATAACCAGGCCAGAGAAGCATCAATTACCAAGGACCTTGTCTGAGTTAAAAAAAATCAAAACAGAATACAGTAGCTAGCTCAACTGGTTTAGCCAGTTTTTCTGATACGCACTAGATACAACCACTGAGCTGTTATTTCCATTGTGTATAAGTTCCTTCAGGTTACATGTGCCAATAT
The DNA here is from genome assembly GCA_004026745.1 of Myrmecophaga tridactyla. NCBI lineage: Eukaryota > Metazoa > Chordata > Mammalia > Pilosa > Myrmecophagidae > Myrmecophaga > Myrmecophaga tridactyla. The sequence goes on along the minus strand of PVIY010005309.1, from coordinate 51,959 downwards.
GTGCGTACGGCAACTTCTGCTTACAGGAGAGGAGACAGAAACCACTAATTATTGAGTAGCCTTTGCATTCACTCATTGATTCAACAAATATTTATTGAAGGATGGGTCAGCACAGGCCCAGCTCCTGTGGATACAGATTAACAAGATAAACTTTTGGAGTGTACGATACATGGAAGGAAGGGGAACAGATAAAGAACAAGAAGAAACAAACAACATAATGAAGGGTTGTAAGAAACTCTAGTAAGGAATAAAACAAAGGGCAGTGATACATCCTAAGGGGGGTGGGCAGAAAACTGCGCATTTAGGAGGGTGGGGAAGGATTTTCTCTGAGGAGGTGACGTTTTAGCAAATGCATGAATGAAAGGATGAGAAGGAGTTAGTCCTGCAAAGGGTCAGGAGAGGACCAGTCTCAGCAAAGGAAACAGTAGGTTCAAGGATCTTGACGTGGGAAAGAATTCTTCTGCCCAATCCAGGAACATAAAGATCGGTGTAGCTGGAAGGGCTGAGCAAGAGTGAGTGTAGAAGACAAAGCTGGAGAGGCAGAGAATTTCCAATCAGGGAACGCAACGTAAAGCACTGAGTTTTTATTTTTGGGGGGCGGAGGGGAGTGCATGGTCCAAGAATCAAACCCGGTCTCCTGTAGGCAACACGAGCATTCTACCACTGAACCACCCGTGCACCCTAAGAGCTGAGATTTTAACACAGGTTCAAACAGGGATGAGTTGAAGTAGCAGAGAGCCCTGAGCAAGCTTCAGGAAAAAGTTTACTTCTGAGGGGTGTGTAGACTGGAGAGGGCTGGGGTGAGACCAGGGAGAAGAGCCGACCTGCTGCGTGAACTTCCTTTCTCAGAGGCTAGGGAAGAATTTAATACGTGTTCATGAAATCCACTGCAGTTTTCAAAGTTGGATCCGTCCGTCCAAAGGAAACGTTTAGTATCTCCACACTTCTCTCAGACTTTTGGCTGTGAAATCTTGGGCAAATTACATCAGCTCTCAGAAACTCAGTATCTCCCCTTGTAAAAGAAGTTTAGCTGAATCTTCCAGACTATCCAGTAAATGTTATACTCCTAGGTTTCTTGGAAAGGAAAATGACTCAGATCTGCTGGAAATAGACCAGGTAGCTGCAGGCAGTTCCCTGGGCTGGGCCCCAGCCAAACCTGGGTGGAGCCTGGAAGAGGCCGGGTGGAGACCCAGAGAAGCCTGGGTACCTACCTGCCTATGCTGTGAGACGCCCCACGCCCCACGTTCAAGGCTGCAAACCATCAGCTCAGGAATGTGGCTTAGGTGGGGCCTGCTGGTGATGGAAACAGCAGGGAGAAAACCAGGAAGGCACTGGAAGAAAAAAATGCAGATGAATATTTAAATAATTGCAGGGTGGGGAAAGCATTGCTAAGCAATTGGAAGCAAAAGCCAAAAAGCATAAAGGGAAAGATTAATAGAATTTATCTTATGAAAAATCCAAGCTTGTCTTACAAATTAAAAAGAAAATCATTAAGAACCCAACAAAAATGGGCATCAGACATGATTTACAGAAGAAGCAAGAATGGTCAGTAAACCTTTGGCAAGATATTAAACAGAATTAGCGATCAGAAAAACGCAAATCAAGACAACTGTGAGCTAAAATTGTATATACATTCAATTGACAAAACTCAATTTAGATCCATGGGATCTTTCACACATTATGGGTGGAGCATAAAAACGTGGTATTACTGCTTAGAAAAATAGTTGAGTATTGTCTTCTAATATTGAACATTTATATATTCTGTGAACAGCGGTGCCAAGCCGAAATGTAATTACACATGTACATCAGGGGACATGGCCAAGAACATTCATAACAAAAACCTGAAAAACAACTCAACCTGTTCATAACAAAAACCTGAAAAACAACTCAACTATCCATCAGCAAGAGAATGGATGAGTAAAATGGTATATGTACCCAGTGTAATATCTTTTAGTTAAAATGAATGAAATGCAATGACATGACTTGAGACGATATGGATGCATCTTAGCAAAATGACATTGAGTGAAAAAATTAAGTACCAAAGATTATACAGGGTCCTTTTGGCTACTGGAGAAGTTCTATAAATTGATGCTGGTGGTAGCTACATGGCTGCTTATATATGTAAAATTCACTGAACTATAAACTTAAAACTGTGTGCAGTCTATCCTATGTCTATTATCAATCAATAAACTTTTTAAAAGCTCGCATATCCTTTTTATGAAATTATGAACTACAAAAAGTTGCAATACCTACCTTTTCATTAGTACAATCCCAGTTTTATTTAGTGACACTAAATAAAAAAGGATTCAGGTGATAGTGGCCTCAGATGAGAAGAGGTATGGGGATAACTGGAGAAAGGAAAACAAATATGTTATGTGTAGCTTATTGTCAACAGCTGATGCTTTATTTGGGGGAGGTAGTTCACATGTGTCTATTGCATAAATAAAAAATAACTAAAAAGAATACAACAAAAACAACTAAATAAAAACAGGCCATGAATGGACAAAGAAGTATGTCAGCACTAAGGATCATGATTAATAAATTCTATGTACCTGAGATGTGATAAAAGAAAGAGAAACTAAGAAAGGGAGGAAAGAGAGAGAGAGAGATAAAGGAATAAAGTGCACACACAAAAAAGATAGGGGCCTCCCAAAAGGACACAGGAGCCAGCCTGAAGGACTCTCACTAGCCAAATCTGAGATGATTTGAGCTTCAAAATCGAACTGTAACTCAGTAAATAAAATAAGACTCTGTATATCTATACTAATGTAAGTGGATAAATAAGTGCATAGATAGATAAAGAGGAGAGAAGGGAAAACTACTCCTTAATAAATAAATAAATAAATAAGGATAATGGTTAGAGAATCATCAATGACTGCTAAAACTAGAGGGAAAATTTGATGAGGGACAATGTCTTTGCGTAGTCTCAATGCATTTACTGATAAAGGAGGTACAAAGGAAAAATTGGTCACTTTATGATGGAGAAACCTGGCAGAAATTCCTTTAACTAAGTGATTAAAGTAAATGCCACTAAAATAGGCAAACTAACATCATATGCCTCCTAAAATGATGAAGTGAGAGCACATTACTTCTTTGGTTTTCCTGCCAAAAATGCACAATCAGAATCTAGTCCTGAAGTAACATCAAATAAATCGAATTGAGAGATATTCTACAAAATAACTATTTTGTGCTCTTCATAAATGTCAAGATCAAAAAATACAAAGAAGGACTACAGAATTATTCTGGATTAAAGAGGGCTAAGAGATGTAACTAAATGCAATATATAATACAGAATTAGATCCTGAACTGGGAAAAATCAAATACCTGTACATTATTAGAACTGGTAAAATGGGAATATGGACCGTGGATCAGGTAATAATATTTTTCCAATGTTAAATTTCTTGTATTTGATAATTATGCTGTGGCTTTATAAGATTTCTTTGTTCTCATGAAATATGCAATGAATTATTAGTCAAGGGGCATGGAAACTCCAAACTTACTCTGAAATGATTCATAGAAAAATGAAAGAAAGGGGGGATAGATAAATGATTGATTAGATTGATAATAAATTGGATAATAAATAATGATAGGTTCAATGGACAAGTAGATGGGCAGAGAGATATAGCTAGAGATAAAGATAGAAACAGAGTGAGAGAGACATACACAGAGAGAGATAGATGTGTATATGTAGACATCTGTAAAATACATGCACACATACATACATATATAGCAATGGGAAAATGCGAAATAGAAACAGTTGGTGAATCTGTGTAATAGACATGCAGGCTTTTCTTCTATTGCAAAATAAAAAGTTGTTTTATAATGTATACATATACATACATACAAATAATTATAATAAATGGGAGTCCAAAAAAGTTATAGTTAATATCTTCTAATCAGGAACCATATAAATTGGCATTTTTTTGGTGGGTAATTTAACAATATATACCAGAACTTCACTTTTTTGCCTAAACTAGGAATTTCAATTCTGTCTTATGGAAATATGAACATGGAGGCACATAAATCCAGAGCTACAATTTTGATAATCCTGAAATTCTGGCAACAACCTAAATAGCTAATTATAACGGGCTGAATGAACAAATTGTGAGAAATCCATGCAATGGCATAGACATGCAGTCTTAAAAGTGCTAGCGCAGAAAAAGATCTTATAACATGGGGAACAAATTGTTTGGCAATAGTAGGTGATTACTATTATTTTAGTAATAAAGGAAAGGATGTGTGATGCCAGCCAATTTTCACAAAACAAAATTATATGTTGTGTTAGACTATGTTATTGGCCCCATTTCTTGACTCTTCTCTGAATCTGCAACCTTTTCCCCTAGACTTTGGATTCAACCATGTGACTAGCTTTGACCAATGAAATGAGGTGAAAGTGTTGATGTCCAGTTCTCAGCCAGGACTGTTAAGAGCCCTCGCACATTCCCACTGTTCTCTTGCATCTCTGCTCATCTCCATGGCAACATACCTGGGCTGGCCTCCTATTTCCAGAGGAGAAAGAGAGCCACTTAGCCACATGGAACAGAGCTGGGCCACAAATCCAGCTTAGAGCAACTGACTCCCAGTTGCCTCTTAGATCCAGGAGAAAAAAATGATTATTGTCTTAATCATTTGGACAAGCAGCATTTTTTGTGGTAACAGCAAAATGATATAATATCTGAAGTATGTACCCCAAAGTGTTCGCCTCTGGGTTGTATTATTACAAGTGATTTTCATTTTTTAATTTTAATTTTATTATTGCTTTTATTTTCGAAACAGATTGCATGTATTGCCCTTGTGATAATAAAAATGTGCTGCAAAAGTAAATAGTGAATTCAAATTCAGTGGCTCTAGAAGGATTCCTGGAAAATCCATTTCACTGCTCAAAAGAACATATGGTTTCCATTTATTGAATGTGTACTGTATCCCCAGACACGGTTCTAAGCCCCCTTCTTTCTTTGGATATCACATTTAACATTCACAAAGCAGTAAAGTTAGATATGATCATTTCCATTTTATAAGTGAGGAAACTGAGATCAATCTAAATCAAGTAGTGTGCCTAAAGTCACTTAGATATCATCAGTTCTTGGATTCAAACACAGTCTGCTTGACACGCATTCACCATCCTTGATTGATAAAGTGACCATCCGGCTCCCCAGTCTAGCCAGAATATGTCTGCAAGCCTTAAGAACTGGGCACTCCATTTTGAGTCCTGAATGTCTGTTACTGTGAAGTAACTCACACGAGATGCCCCTGTGACCACAGGGCATGGGTGGTGGACTAAAGAGGGCCTAAGATTCTTTGCTACCCTTCCCAATTGATAGATAGATCCTAATTTTTATCCCTTTGAATGAGACTGGCTGCACTGACCTATTTGACCAACAGAACACTGCAGTGATGTCATAAGAAGCCTTGCAGCTTCCACCCAGGCTTTTTAGAACTCTCTCGGAATCCTACCACCCTTCTCTTAGGAAGTCCAAGCAGACCCTAGAAGAAGCCTACTTAGAGAGACACTGATTTCCCCAGCTAACGGTCCCAGGAGAGCTCCCAGCACCAACATGTCAGTCATGAGAGTAAGCCATCTTGGAAGTGAATTCCCCAGCCCCAGTTAATCTGCCCCAGTTGACTCAGCATAGAGCAAAGAGGAGCTGACATATCAAGCCCTACCCCAATAGCAGAGACAGGAGCAAAATAAATGAGCTGTTTTGAGCCCCTATGCTTGTCATACTTGCAATATAGCAATAGATCATCTTCTCCATCCCTCTTTCCCCCTTTGCATCCATTCACCTATCCATCCATCCATCCACCCATCCACCCATCCACCATCCATCTATCCAGTGTCTCAATCATTCAGATGAAGGCAGCCGAGCCTATGGGTTGAGTGTAGAGATTTAGGAACCAGAAGGATGTTGGCAAGTCATTTACTTTTCTGAACCTTGGTTCACTTTCTGTGTTCTCTTTTAAGTAAGGTAGGCAGAGAAGGCAAGGAAGCAGGGGAAGAATGATTGCCACTTCATTCCACAGAGAAAATGGCATAAGCAAAGTAAATTCTTAGTGAACAAATGCACCTTGACTCTTAGGCCTCTGTGACCCAACCTGGGTAGAGAGGGGCACAGTTCTGGCTCTGCATCACAAGATCAGAATGGGAAAAGTACTGAAGATACTGGTGCAAAACTACACTTTCCGGGCAGAGGCTTTATATACGCACTTTCTCATGTATTAATTCATGCTGTCAAAAGCATTTTCAAACTTATCATTTTAACCCCCAAAGAATTTTGCATTCATTTTGGAATTTCGATCACTGTGTCACTAAATTGTAGAGATGATGTAGGGGCAGCCAGGCTCCTTTGAGTCACATACATCTTGTGACTTCTACTTCCAGTTAACTAGTCCCTTGGGACCTGCTGCCCAAAGAAAGTTGGGCCCTGGCCATGAAGTGGCATTTTTGTGTAAGATGCTCATCAAAATGATGGCTTGCTTCGTACCCTTGAATTGTGGTTAAATACTAATAAAATAAGCTCTCCTTTCACGGTCTTTAATTTCTGTAGTGGCAAACAGAGTCTCAGAATCTATCTGGTTCAGACACTCGACTCTAGGTTGAGAAACAAATAAATGTTCCAGGACAATTGTTGTGTCAATCATTTTTCTGTTTGCTTTCAGATCCATTCCCTGCCATTGCTCTACTTAGCTCTATAGCATGGAGTTGATGCTGCAAATTGCAAATCCCTTGAAAATTGGCTTCTGATAAGGGCGACACTGATGGAAGATTGGAGAGCATGAGGAGAAGAGAAGCCAGGGTATTTCTCCTCCTCACTCTCTCTATCAGGCCAGTGACTAGATCTCTTCATGGCTCCCATTGCTTTGGGGTGACTCCATTCTCTATTAACTCCTCCCTTTGCACCTCTACTTGTAGGAACCATTGGGCTTGCTACTGTTTGCCAATTTCTGGGGCACCTCACTAAGGCTTTTTTCCCTCAATTTCTCTAATATCTTTATAACTCATCTCCTGTGTTCCATTCCCTAAGTTGAGCTACCTACTGTGAGCTATTTTCCTAAAGGATCACCTGATCTTCTATCCCAACCCTGGGGATCCTGTAGTGACCCCAGGAGCTGACTTGGATTCTACCACTCAGGAGTATAAGAAAATTTTCCTTCTTCTCCCACCTGCCATAAAGTGCCTGTCCTCTCCTATGCGATGCTGTACTAGCAGGGAGGAAACTCTCTGTAGACTTTATGATCCCTCAGTTACATGAACATTCTGGGGTTACTCTGTGTCTTTGAAGGCAAGTGGATAAAAGTACTGGGGTCAGAAACCTTCATTGCCTGAGTACCTAACCTGCAAGTTCTGCACCAAGAAAGTCACACATTTTACTTCACTTATCCTCATGGTGATGCTGAGTCAGGTATTAAAGAAACAGGCTAAGAAATGTGAGGTAACTCTGCCCTAATCTCAGAGAGATCAAGTCTTAGTCTTATTCCTGATGGTTTGACCCCTGCATTTCTTCATTAACCCTTTCCTTAGCTGCTTTGACTCCAGATAGAACCTCTCCAGTTTCCACACTTTAAAGTTATTGAGATACCTTAAAGTGAAGGAATACCCTCTTCATTCTACCTTTCTTCGACCTGGCAGAATTATGCATTCTTTCCATCTACAGCCCCAGTTCTCCCATTGACACTCATGAAGTCAGCAGGGATTGGGTCTTTTGAATTCCTTGGCCCAGCATGCATTGGCTCTTGGAACGTCCCATCTTAAAATGTGCATTTCCTTCTATAGGTAAGCATCTCCACCTCAATTTACATAAGTCCCTGGAGGGTATGGACTATGTTACATACATAGATTTTATCACCAGTACCCTATTGTTATCAGACATTTAGTGACTGAGATATAAAGGCATTGAGGGAAAGTCCATTTTCTGTTAAATAGGGTTACAAATATCAACCTCACAGAATTTTTGAAAGTATTAAAAAAACTATAACGTATAAATTGCCTGCACTTAATACATGATATTTGGTGATTCTCAACAAACATCTACTCACTTGGTATCTCATACATGCCTAGCTCTGTGCTGGGTAAAGACTCAAGATTTTTCAAGTTGATCTAAAAAAGTCTTAGACTGGCACCAATCAGAATGGAACAAGTCATTTATCCTCTCTGAATCTCAATTTTCTACTCTGTAAAATGGGGTTAGTAATGACATCTCCCCATTCACAGCCATTCTGAAGAACAAGTCAAGCCTAGCACAGGATCCCGAACATATCTAGCACTAAATGATGAGAGTTTCTGGTGATGATGATGATGATGATGATAAAGATAGTAATGACAATGAGGACGATGAGGATGTCCCAGGAGAAATTCATAGGTGCTTCTGCCTGGAAGTAATTCCAGATAAACCCTTTGAAAAGCTCATAAAATTCACAGTTGCAGCCTGCCTAGCTGCTATGGCCTGAGCAATGCCAATGGCCCATGGGAAGCAGAATCCTTGGAAACAGACCGGCCTGATCCACATGAAGGGCAAAGTTACCTGAGGTTGACCAAATCGTGGATGGAGCTCCAGGAGGGGATGCCAGCCCCCTGTTTGATGAATACCAAGATCTAGGCCTCTCTGAACCTGAGCCCGCTCTGAGAAAGGGCAAAGATAGCCCAGGCCCAGACACAACTTACAGTAACACAGCAAGACTGGATTAGATGCTGTCTTCAAAGCACTTTGGACTCCTTGGAGAAAGGCCATCTCTAAATAGCAGGTGGTGGTATTATTATTATTAATCAGGCCAACCTCTCATTGAAGCTAATTGCTACTGAGGCCAATGGGACCTTTACCTGGGTGTAGCCTTGGAACTGGGCTCTATAGCAGCAATCCATTACTTATTCATCATTAGATTAGTGGCCAAAAAAGAAATGCATCTCATAAAGAGCAGTGGTATTTATTGTCTACAGAAAGGCCCAAAAGGATAAAAATACCATTTATTCTTCTGATCATAAAGATTAGGTTCTGATCCCACTCTCTCCTCTGACCCAGGTACATGATGATAAGGCAAGTACTGAACCTCTCCAAGCCTTGGTTTCCTCATCTGCTAAAGAGGAATGATAGTGTTTCCTTCAGGGGATATAAAGATGAAATGAGAGAATGAAGGTTTAGTCTCAAGCCTACCAGCAGACACAGGCTAACTGTGGACTCACAAGGCCCATTTCAAATGCTTAGGGCTTTTATCACCATTGTCACCATAAACTTCTAGGCGCTCTTGTCTACGGTTCCCTTTGCCTTTTCAAGTCTGAGTTTGTGTAACCTGGGAAACGGGTCCAGTTTTCAGGCTAAAGAAAGAACAGGAAGATACTGCATCCAAAAATTATAGAATAAATATGCATTGTGCCCCAATACCTAACTCTTTTTTGGGATAAGTTTGAATATCCACTCCTTAATTTTTCATCCACTTATGATCTCAACCAACAAGGAAAGACTGTGGTCAATGCCAGACTTTTCTGCTGCTTGAAGTCCAGCCAACGGTTCCCTTCTCTACCCACTCCTCACTTTTTGGAGATTGGAATAGAAATTGTTGCTCATGCTTGGACTGAACAATGAGTGAATGGCAGAAGCCACTATGCGAGGCCACCCTCTAGGTCTGCAGAAAGCATGAAGTTGTCCTAAATAAACTGTTAGCCCATCCTCGGTAAGGAATCACTTTATGTGACATACTCCCTGGGGCTCAGTGGAATATACCTAAGGGAAGAGGAAGGAGAAGGGGAAGGGAAAGGGGCAAGGAAAGGCAAGGGAAAAGTCAGGGCAAGGCTAGAGAAGGAGGGAAAGAAAACAGAAAAATTTTAAAAGCAACCAGACTAGAAGACTACTGTATTAGTCTTCTGTTGTTTTAACTTGTTAAAACAACATGGGTCTTACTGTTCTAAAATCAAGGTGTTGCAAGGCTGTGTTCCTTTCTAGAGGTTCTATGGGAGAATTATCCTCCTGTCCTTTTCAGCTTCTAGAGGCTGCCTATATTCCTAAGCTCCTGCCTTTCTTTCTCCATCTTCAAAGCCAGCAACATCTCATCTCTCTGACCTTTCTTCCATTGGTTTGTCTCTCGCTGACCACAGCTGGGAAAGGTTCTCTATGTTTAAATGTTCATCTAGAAGATTGAGTCTACCTAGGAAGTCCAGGGTAATCTCCCCACCTTAAAGACTGCAGACTAAAACCTTAATTGCATCTGCAACTTTAATTCCCTTTTGCCATATTTACAGGTTCCACGGATTAGTACATGGACATCTTGGGGGTGGGGAAGGGGAAGCATTTTTCTCCCAACTCCAACCAGTAAGCCAATTTCTCCTAAATTGTGGTCCTTCATCATTTTCATCTTAATCATCAGAGGAGGTTGATAGACATAAAAATTCAAAGATCACACCCTGAGACCTTCAAAATCTGACTCTTCTAAGGTTCAGGCCTGTTTTAGTTTGCTAAAGATGCCAGAATGCAATTTACCAGTAACGTAACAGTTTTTAAAAAGTGAATTTATTAAGTTGCGAGTTTACATTCTAAGGCCATGAAGATGTCAAAACTAAGGCACCAACAAGAAGTTACCTTAACTCAAGAACAGCTGGTACCATCTGGAGCACCTCTGCCAGATAGGAAGTTACGTGGCTGGTGTCTGCTTGGGTCTTTGGCTTCTGGACACCTCTCTCACCTTGGAAAGCACATGGAGATGTCTGCTAACTTTCTCTCCTCATTTCAGAAGGTTTCTTTAGGGATGTTTTCCTTCTGTAGCTCCAAAGGTCTCTGGCTGTGTGGGCTCTGTCAGCACTGAAGCTTTTTCCAAAATGGTTCCTTCTTAAAGGGCTCCAGTGAGCAACCCCACCTTGAATGGGTGGAAAACATCTCCATGGAAATCATCTAATCAAAAGTTACCACCCACAATTGGATGGGTCACATCTCTGTAGAAACAATCAAAAAGATCCCAGCCAGCAATATTGAATGAGGGTTAAAGAACATGGCTTTTCTGGCATATATAGTAGCTTCAAACTGGCACAGGGGCCCAAGCAAAATGGGTGTTTAACAAGCCCTCCCCCACTATTTTATATGCACATTCAAGTTTAAGAACCTCTGTTCTAAATATTCCTTCAATGAGACTATCTTCCACTGACAAATTGAGAAGCGTCTGCATATTTTCGCTTTGTTTGAATATATTTCTCTAATCAATTGATGAGGCTGTTGTGTTTAGAACAAAAAGATTCCAATTTTAGATTGAATTTCTATATTGTATCAAGTAGCTAAAGTATGCACTCTGAAGAAACTGGCACCAATTTTAGTCCAATAAATGTACCATCTGTATCACCAAAAAACTTCTTTCTCTGTTTCTTCATACATTGAGCAAGCATTTATCAAGACCTTTGGGTAGCTCCTGTGTTCACTGTTGGGACACTTAGGTCAATATGTAGCCTTTTAGCAAAGAACCTAAACCCTACTGAATGGATTCACATGGGATTTAGCTTTGGATTTTAGACTCTAGTCTACAAGGATTTCTATTGCCTTATTTCCTACATCCAGAGTCAAACCATCTGGAACATATGGACACATTTCTCTGCTTCTAGAAATGAAGTGTCCTATGCACCTAGACCCCCTTAACTGATTTCCCTGACAGTAATTGAAATATCAGGGCATCTTAGCTAAGGGCACAAGGTCTATAAATAATGTCCCATCTCCATCCTCAAAGTCTGAAGCTGTCTTCTTGCCTCTTCATGACTACTGTGAATGGAAGAGGGCTACAAGAAAATAAGAATGCATGAAGAAATTACTGTACTGGCTGAGCACATACATCACTTCATTTAATCTTCACAACAATTTGAAGAAGTGGACCTGGTAATCCACATTTATCTGAGGGGAAACTGGGGAGCAGAGATGTTTATACCCTGCTCAAGTTTAAACAGCTACTAAAAGTCACTCAAAGGTCTTTCTGCCTTTGTTGTGGAGATTTGTTAGTTTGTAAGCTGCCAGAATGCAATATACCACATAAGACATCCAGGGGAAGCTGTCTTAATTCACGAAAGGCTAATATTTCTGGAACAGCTCTGTCAGCTGGGAAGGCAGACTGGTCCCTTGCTTGTCCCTTGCTCCTAAGCTCCATTGCTTTCAGCCTCTTTTCTTGTGGGTGTTCCTCACTTTTCTTCTCCAGAGCTGGCTTTCATCTCTTGGCTTCCCTTGGCTCTCTCTGGGTTCTTGCTTGCTTAACATCTCATGGCAATGTCTGCTGGGCTCCAAGCATCTCCAAACATCTGTGTCTCTGTTCTCCAAGTGTTGGCATCTGTGTCAGCTCTGCTCTGAAGCTTCTGTCATCTCTGTTGCTTCTGGCTCTCTCCAAAATGTTTCCTCTTTTCAAGGATTCCAGTAAATTAATCAAGACCCACCTGTCATGAGTGGAGTCACAACTGCATCGAATCAAAAGTTCACACCCACAACTGGGCACGTCACATCTCCATGAAGATAATCTAATCAGAGTGTCTACCTACAATATTGAATCAGGATTAAAAGAAATGTCTTCGCCCATGAGATAGGGTCAGGTTTAAAACATGGCTTTTCTGGTGTGCATAATGGATTCAAACAGGCACAGGGGGCATGCTCTGGGAAGTGAAGCCATACATAAAAGTATCTGACCCCCAAGGCTCATCAGTGCCCAAACTCTGGACAAATTTGTGAAAAACAAAATTAGAGTTTAGTCCTAACTGACTAGAGAATCAGGGAAGGCAAGATGCATCATTGGAATATCTAGATTAGAGGGATATAAGAAAGATATGGCCAACTTAGAGAAAAGTATGAAAATTCACATTCTTACACAACTCTCAGCACATTGGGATATTGCAATATCAAGGAATTAGATGGTCAAAATATAAGTAAATGTAAGATGTTAGGCACAGAACTTCAACCCTAGTGGTGAACAGCCATCAAACAGTTATTAGTTTGAGCCATATGAAATTGCTGTTATTTGACTATTTTTTGGCTATTTTACTTATATACATTCATATATATTTCACATAATTTCCAACCATCTATAACTACAATTTTTATTAGAGGCAATAGAGATTCATACAAAATTCATCCATAGAAGAAGGCAAAGAACTCATAGGGTCTTACAAACCGAGGTAAAGAATTTTTATTTAATTCTAATAGCAATGTGAGGCATTAAACAAAATTTCCACAACCTTTTTAACCTTTTATTATGAAAATATCCAAACACAGAGAAAGTTAAAGAGTTGCCCGGTAAATACCCATATACCCACTACCTAGATTCTACAATTAACATTTTGCCATATTTGTTTCATCATTTATTACCCATCAGTCCACCCATCTATCCACTCATCCACTCATTTTTTTGATGCAACTCATAGCAAGCATTGCAGCATGCTTATTACTAACTAGAGTTTGATATTTGCCTGCAGTCATTTAAAGAACATTTACATGAAGTGAAATCACAAATCTTAGGTGTACCACTCAGTAAATACTAAAAGACTTATAAACAGAGGAGCAACTTGATCAAATTTGCCGTTTTCAAGGTTATTCCAGCTTTTGCGTAGTTAATAGCTGGGCAGTGTGGGGAGACGAGACTAATGAGAAAGACACCAGCTGAAAACAGTGAGTGAATCTAGTGGCAGCAGTGGGGACAGAGAGAAGTAGATGCGTTTAAGAGATGCTTGAGGGAAAAAGTGAACAGAATTTGATGATGGATTGGATGTGAGGCCGTAAGGGAAAGGCAGGAGCGGAGCTGGCCTCCAGGCTGCTGGATGGATTGTAGTGTCATTTTCTGAGCTAAGCCAGATTACATAAAGGGTTCAAGGGAGACCCATGAATGCCAGTGGGCAATAGGTCCCAAGTGCAGACTTTCAGTTAGGTGGAAAACAATTAACACTGAGCGTGGAATACCTTTACGTCTTCCATCCAAAAAGACATTCTCATCGTTAGCGATAACTCCTGGTTAACACCTGACTTTTCACCCGGGAGCACCTCGGGAAGGTGCTGCTTGTTTGTTGGGATCTGGAATACAGAGCCCTGCCTCCCTGCCCGAGGTCACTCTCAGCTACTCAGGGATTGTCAGGAGGACTTACCTTTCCATCTTTCAAGTAGGCCCCTCTCTTCCCCCTGGAAGGACTGGAAGTTACTAAAACCCAGCCTAGGTGCTCTCTTGACACTCTTGGAGAAGGAAGCCCATAAATCTAACCACCCTGTGGATTCTATTGCTTGCATGCTTGGGAGCCTGGCTTGAGCCCTCCTGGACGCCAAGAAGGTCCTTTTTGTTACTCCTCAGGGGAATGACCAGTGACCCAACTTTTATACTCCTGTCCCTTAGTTCATCATTAAAACCAAAAAGGAATAGGTGCCCCTGGGGAAAGAACTCATTGGTTCCTGGTGCCGACGACTCTTCCTTCTAGCCTCAAGGACTCTGGACTTTACCAGGAAGTCCAGGCTGAAGCTGGCAGGCTTTTCACATGGCCATGCTGTCACCCATCTCTGGCTTTGGGTGCCTTGAAGACATGGACTGCTCATCTCTAGTCTGCACAGAGGGGCAGGGAATGCTTGGGTAGGAGGAAAGGAGAGAGGATATCCAGTTCATTAGATATCTTTTATTTGTCAGGCATTGAGCTGATATCAGGGAGCAAAAGGATGTACAAGACACTGACCTTACTGGTTTGGAGAAACAGGAATGGGAGGTAAGCAAAGAATTTACAATGCAATGCAATAAATGGCACACTAAAAGTCTGTAAAGTGCTGAGAGATTACAAACACTTACAAGGTCAGCGATGGGGTCCCAGAACAGGTGGCATGATATGATGTTTGAAGGATGACAGGTGCTTGCCAGGAGAACCTCAGGTAAAGGGAGGGGCAGCATCTGCAAAGGCAGAGAGGCTTTTAGAACAGCCTGCAATCTCTCCTCTGAAGCCAGGCGACTCTAAGGTTTTGCTCCAATGTAAGCACAATAGGAAAGCATAGTACTTTCTCATATCCCTTGACTAGCATGGCAAAAAAAGACTTTCCAGAAATAACAAATGAAGGTGTTTTCAAATAATAAACACTTTACTGGTCCTATCACCTTTTCTTCCCCCTTTTTATTCTCTTTGCAATGAATGACAACACAGTGTAGTAAAAGGAAAGAGGCTGTGGGTTCAAATACGAGCTGCGCCCTTTATGTTGTTGTGAGACAATATATGGAGGAAGAATTATACGCTCAGGGCATGCGATGACAATGACAGCTAATCCAATCCCAGGGTACTTCCAAGTTATATGCCAAGAGCTTCCAGTAATTTTTCTCATTTCTTCTCACAACATCCAGATACAGTGGGTGTTGTCATTTAATTCATTTTGCATGGGAGGAAACTGAGGCACAGAGAGATGCGCTGAGTCATTGGAAGCAAGATTTGGCCCAAGATAGGCTGAGGCCAGAAGCAGAATGTTTAACCTTATGCCACACCCCTTCTTGTCCTCAGAGACTTAATTGTTTGTGGGTCGCGGAACCACCTAAGGATCAATTTCTCCCCAGAAAAATGTTCATAAACTTGCACACAATTTGGGGGAGTTCCAGAGTCCCTAAAGTCCACTCACACCAAGCCACCAGGCCATGCCATGCAGAACTCACCTGCAGCCTCCACGTGGGTGAGGAGGGTGGAGAGAAAGAACCAGAAGAGTTGCCCAGGGAACTTGCCCAGACGAGTGGAGACGGGAGTCGGCCAGAGCAGGAAGGAGGCACCAAACACCTGCCCCGGGGAGGAGGGGAAGGAGGCTGTGCAGGGTAGGGTGGGCTGGCTCCCAGCCAGAGCTGCTCCTCCTGGGAGCCCAGAGCATCTGAGTCAGGGTGGGGGTCACTGAGGCCACAGTGCCTGCCAAGGAAGCAGAGGGGAGAGGCCCCCCGGGAGCCAGAGCGTGTGCATGAGGCGGCCCCAGCAGGGCTCAGCCTGGGCTGCGGGGCAGGGTGGCGCGGGGACAGCCCAGCCCTGGCCCGAGGAGGCTGGGGGAGGGCCTGGCAGGACTCCTTTCCAAGGCAGGCAGCTGCCCAGGATAGGCTCCCAGAAGCCCTGGGATGGGATGGATTGGGCTGGACTGGGCTGGGCTGGGATGGAATGGGATGGGATGGGATGGGATGGGCTGGGATGGGATGGGCTGGGCTGGGATGAGATGGGATGGGTTGAGCTGGGATGGGATGGGATGAGATGGGGCTGGGCGAGGGTAAGGCCCTTCCCAGCAGTCCTGCGGAATGGGAGGTCCCAGCCCAGGTCAGGCTAGGGGTTGAGGGAGCTCCACCTTCTAATCCAGAAGGGCCTATAGGGATTGTTTTTTCTATGCAGGGTCTCAAATGCCTAAGAGTTGTTTTTGCTTTTTTTTTTCAACTTTTTATTTTGAAATGATTATAGACTCACAGGAAGTTGCAAAAATGGCACATGGAGTCCCTGGAACTCTTCACCCAGCTTCCCCCAATGGGGGGAAGGGGGAAGTTTATAAAACTGTAGTACAATATCAAAATCAGAAAATTGACATCGATGCTTTGCTGTTAATGAGATGTAGTCCTTATTCGGTTTTAAACAAATGCTTTACATCTACAGGACCTCAGCTCAGTGCTGAGTCACCTCCCAGGCCTGGGAAGGAAGGTTGATGTTGGTTTGATTGGGAGGCAGAGCAGGAGCAAGAGAAGCTGATAGAGAGACAGAGGCAAGGGGCAGTCATTCCCCTGGTCCTAAGTGTGGCCATGCAGTGTCAGGTCACACCCAGCCAGGCTGAACCTGGCACCATCCCCAGCAAATGGCGTCCACACCAACTTCTTTTGTTTATTCTGTGTGATGGGTTGACTGTGGTCCCCCCAAAAGATGTGTCCACGTCCTCACTCTAAAAACTGTGAATATGGCCTTATTTGGAGAAAGGGTCTTTGGAGCCATCATTAAAGTGAGGATCTCACATTGAGTTCACTCTGTCTGTCCAGGCAGGTCTTTGATCCAAAGACACCTGTCCTTATAAAAGACACTCAAAGGAGAGATACAGAGAGGAGAGGCGCCCATGAAGACAGAGGCAGAGATAGGAGGGATGTGGCCACAAGCCAAGGAAGCCAAAGAATGCTGACAGCCTTGAGAAGCTGAAGAGGCAAAGAAAGATTCTCCCTAGAGCCTCCAGAGGGTGTGTGGCCCTGCTGACATGTTGACTTTGGACTTCTGCCCTCGAGAACCATGAGAGAATACATTTCTGCGGTCATTCTGTACAGCAATCCCCTGGAAACGAATACTTTGACAAAGCAGGTTGAGGGCTATGGCCCGATGTGCTCCTTCCCTGGGCCTTGGGAATCCTGGCCGGGCTTCTGATTCCCAGGCCCCAACCACAGAATTGAGGCCTCTGACTTGCCTCAGGATGCAGAACTGCTGAAGAGTTCAGCTGTGACTCGACTCATCTCCAGCTGCCTCCAAACCCATGATCCTCGATGGCTAAGATCATTGAGGGTAGGGAAGAGTGGGACAGCTGGCTGCTTGTTGGAACAAGTTTTTGTTCTAAAGCTCTGACCTACCTATTGAAAAAAAAAAAAAATGGTAATAGCACCAACTGAAAAATCTCAAGAACCCAAAAAGCCATTTGCTTGGGTATCTTCTTGCCTGTGCCCACATCTGAGAAAATAGAAGTGAATTGCTGTGGGTGGTGGGCCATGCCCTTGGCTCAGTGCGGGCAGCTGGCCTCTCCTGGCAGATTCCTGAAGGACTCCCTGAAAGCCAAGTGCTAAATCAGCCTGGCCCCTCCCTGCCTTTGATAACCAAGTCAGGCCAAGTTATTCTTACAAACCTATTCCCTCCTTGAGTCTGTTCCCACTATTCCTTTTGCCCCAAAGCCCGAAGACTTTATTTTTTATTTCTTTGAGAAGGTGTTATATATATTTAGGGAGGAAAAACCCCAACCATTCTAAAAGAGAAAATATGGAAAATTTCCCTCCCACCCTAGACACCAGTTCCTGAATTCTCTTCCTAGATGCAACCATATTTTCAGTTTCTTGGGTTTCCTTGTGGAGAAGGCTCTATGCAGGCATATAAAGAGAAGCATATCCTTCTTATATACAAAAGAGAGGACCCCACATGCTTCGTTCTGCATCTTGCCTTTTCCAATTAATAAAACTTGAAGATTTTCCCATATCAGCACAGCCTCATAGTATTCCCTTGAATAAACTGCAATTTCTATTGTCTCTCCTGGAGAGGGACACTTAGGGCATTTGCGGTATTTTTTAGCTTTAAATAGTGTGATGGTGCATATCTTAAGCATATATGTTCACACATATATAGGAGTGTATCTGTAGCATAAAATCTTGAAAGAAGATTTGCTGCCTCAATGGCTACATGCATTTTAAAATTTAGTAGATATTGAGAAATTGCCCTCCAGAGGGATTGTATGCATTTATATACCCAGACAGCAGTCTGAATCTATTTCCCTACCACTGTGCCCTAACGACAGGCTATAAAATTCTTGATCTTTGCAAATGTGATCAATTAAAAAAGACTATTATTGCAGTTTTAATTTATGTTTTTATTAAATTAGGTTCAGTATCCTTTCATATGTCTAAAAACCATTTGCAGTTTTCTCGGAAACTTCTGGACCCATCAGCTGCCCTTTAGGTTTATTCTTTCCTTCAATGTTCATTTATTGAGTACCTATTTATTGAGTGTTTACTCTGTGTCAGGTGCCATGCTGGGTGGCAGGGATTCTGCAGGAATAACACAGATGAGGTCCCTGCCTTCATGGAGGTTATATTTTTCAATGGAGGAAATAAAATAATAAGCATATGGTGAGCAATTGCATAAGAATTTGTAAAACTCAAAGGCTGTGAAGGCCCTGGGTGATGTGCAAATGTATCCGTATGTAAGTATATGACCAAATCATTGGACAGCACACTTAAAGTTAGCAGATTCAATGCACTTCATTATATGTATCACGCAGCAATAAAAACATGATGGGAAAACAAGGGTGCTGTCCCCCTTAAATAGGGTGGTCTTGGGAAGCCTCATGAAACCTTAAGGACCATGCAGCTCCCACACAGGAGTGAAGCACGTGAAAGAGAGTTGCAGACACAAGGAACAATGCACACAAAGGACAAGGAAGGAGCCTGACTTAATTTAGGAAGTGAAAACTGCAAGCTAGGGGAGAATGGTTCAAAATGAGTCTGGTGAGGTTATCAGGGGCCAGATCAAATCCAGCCTCTTGGGAAACAAGTTTGGGTTATGTTTCTAATTGCAATGGAAAGTCATTGAAGGCCTTGAAGCACATGAGTGGTGTGACCCATTCTGTGTTTAAAAAAATCCCTCGGTTGCTGTGCATAGACTGGATTTTAGGTGGACAAGAGTGAAAATACAGACACAAGTTAGAGGATTGCTTGTGCTCCAAGCTGAGAGATGATGGTGGCTTAGATTACATTGGCGATAAAAATGGAGAGAGGTGGGAGGTTGCGGATATATTTATAAGGGACCATTTATAGGACATGCTAAAGTACTAATGAGGGGATGAGAAAGAGAAAGAGGGTGTTAAGAGACACAGGCAGCTTTCTGGTGCCACGTATCAAAGATGGAGAAAGCTGAGGTAAGCCCAGGTGGAGGAGGGAGAGAAGAATCAATTGCCTTGTCTTCAATGTCTTAGACGCAAGAGATGTCAATTTAGACCTTCCGAGGAGGGAGCCCTTGGTGGGTTGTGAAATGTCTTTACTGCCTGTGTTCACACATAGGCCCAAAAACCACCATCACCCGTCCCTCAGGCAGGAACTTCAAGGATTCATAGTCATTATTTTTTTTTGTAGCTATGGAATTAGAACGTCTCCTTTTCATGGGCAGGGTTCTCTCCAAAATACTCAAGAGCAGAGACTGAGTCATAGCACTTGCTCACAAAATAGGTGTGTGTGTGTGTGTGTGTGTGTGTGTGTCTGTGTGTGTGGCTGAGTTGGTGGCTTTTCACAGGTTTAGCTGGAGGGATCTCAGAAGAGAGGATGACCCCCAAGCTGAGATCAAAATTCAAGGGGGCTGCCTGGGCCTGGACGCTGGCAGGAGGAGAGAAGCAAGCCCTGCCCTCCTCCTTTCCACCGTTAGAATCCGGAGTCGCAGGTGGCCTTGCTTCCAACACCTTGATAACCAAACTCGGACACACGTCTGTCCCTCCAATAGACAGAAGCCCCTCAAGGAGAGTGACTTTAATTTCATTTCAACTCAGTGTCCTCAGGACCTGGCACCAGACCCCTGACATGGGATTGCTCAAAAAATATGTGCTGAATGAATGAATGAATGAATCATTGAGTTCCTAAAAATGAGGCATACTTGGCCCAGCGCAGACACAACCAGACTTGATTCAAGTGTGTTTTTTTCATTCCGAGGAACGCTAGACTATGATCCAGGGCAGAGACAGGCCAGGTGTGGCCAGACACTAGAGACACCCCAAAAGCCAGTGAAACCAGCCAAAGGAGTGACCCAGTGACCCAGATTATAATGTTCAACCTCCCCTGGGTTCTCTCCCATTAACTGTAAAGGGACTGTGGCATAAATCATAAGCCATATATTCCCAAAATGAAGGGCCCTTACAAGCAGCGGGTTCACACTCCCCAGCAGCACAGAAGAGTGGTTACAAGCCTGAACTTCAGGGCCACAGACCTGGGTTCAATTCCTTGTTCAGCTTCCACCTATGGGAATCAGGGCTGGTTCCCCTATGAGCCTCAGTTTCCTTGTCTGCAAACTTAGAAAAACAATAGCACTTAAAGTAATGGTATCTGCATCTGGTTAGATAATTCATGCATAAAATAGTCATTAAGCTCCTACTGTGTGCTAGGCACTGTTCATGGTGCTAGGAAGACTACAGGCAAAAAACCTTGTTCTTGAGGAGTAAAGCTGAGTCCCTACACAAAGTAATGAATCCAGGTGGCCAAAGGAGACTCTGCAAGTAGACCTGAAGTAATAAGGAGACTTGAAGCTCCTGGACACAGGAATTAAGACGCTCAAAGAAGATGGTAACAAAATCCACCTCCAGACCCCAGTCAACGACCCAGGGGGATATAGAAAAGGTGAATAAATAGAGCTTTAAGAAATGCAATTCTATTCAGCTCAACTTACTCTGGGGGAGCCCAGAGGCAGAGCCTCTACAACCAAAGCAATGTAAACACAGTGCTGGGGAAGCACAAGACCCCAAAATGTGCCCCGCGCTGCAGCAATGGCTCAGCAGGCTCCCCTGGCTCCTCTTCTGGGAAACAAGTAGCTCCCTTTTGCAGGAAGAAAATTTATTGAAACAATGAAGTGCTTCATGACATGGTGGGAAGCTCAGCGCCCTTGAGGAGTGGGTGGGTCTGGCAGTGGCTCCCCACCTGGCACCTGGGGAGCAGCAGGTTTCCTGGAAGTGAACCTGGCCTCTGTGTGTGTGTTAACACCTGTGTCCCTGTTATGTGTGCATGGTTCTGTGTCTCTATGCATGTGTGTGTGTAATGTGTCCATGTGTGTGTGCGTGTGTTGCCTCAATTTCTGTAGCACCAGCATTCATGTACATTCCTATGTGTTTGAGTCTTAAGGGTGTGTACGTCTGTGTGTGTCTTTATGTGTGTGTCTGTGTATGTCTATGCATTTGGGCTTGGGTACCTGTGAGCGTGCTTGAGTGACGAGCAGGGTCTGAGGAAGGAGAGGGTGGAGTTTGAAGCATCTCAGGAGAAGGGAAGTATGTGCTGGGCGGTCCAGCTTATGAGGACTTCAAATGTTCCTGTCAGGAATGTGGTCAGGAAACGGACCCACAAAGCGTCCAGGCATGGCCGCCAGAGAGAGATGTCTCCCCAGATCCACCTCAGAGGATAAGGAATCTTCTCTGGAAATAAAAAAGCCCAGAAAGGTCTCCGAGGGCCTCTTCCATGGCCCTCTCCTGTCAGGTCCCTAACACAAGGACTTACAGTAAAGAAACCACCAGTCAGCCCCTGGCTATGGGGACGAAGACTTGTCAACCAGAGGAGAACAAAGTCTATGGCCAGCTTGTGGCACTGATCAGGGGTCCCTAGGGAAAGAATAAACATGCAAACATGGCCTGCTCCCTCATCCAGTGCCCTCCCCCTCTCCCAGGGGAGCTAGGCCCGGGCTGGACGAAGAGAATGGGTTATTCATGCACAGGAATGACAAAGCTCGAGGTGCCGCCATCAGTTAAGATTACAAGGCTACCCGGGCAGAGAACCTCATGAGAACAGTGGCAATACACTGACCGGGGACAGTGGCAGGGCGGGAAGTTTCCCAGAGGGAAAGTGCAGGCTCTCTAGAACCTTCCTACTTAGAGCAACTGAGGGTTTCCTAGGTTTGGGGAATTAAATCAGGGGTATTTTATTTCACCACTCTGATGGTGACAATTGTCCAGTGATTGTCCCCCCCAGCAGGAGGGCCTGGCAAAGTGGTTTACAAGGACAACTGCCCTGGATACCAGCTGCCTCTGCCCAATGGGCTCAGCAGTGCCATGCTGTGGCCTCCGCTGCCTTGTGTCAATTTCTCCTAGACCTTCCTGAGCAATTGCGAGCCACAGAGCTGGAGTAGAAGGAGGGCTCTGCCCTGCTTTTAGGCCAGGTTGAGTCAGGGCCGACCCACAGACGGATGACTGCCCCCCTCTCCACTGTGCGACTTTTTTATGGGACTCAGCCTCAGTGTCTATTCTCGGTGCAAAGGGCCACAGCAGGAACCCAACTTCAACATGGGTTTGTAGAAAGCTGGAAACCTGCCCATCTGCAGAAAGTGACATTCAGCGAGTACAGGAGGAGGGCAAGCCTCTGCCTTTTTCCACAAGCACATTCAAACCACACTCAGGGGAGAGCAGCTGACGCCAGCCAGGCCAATGCCCTGTCCCAGCACTTTGGCCCTCCCAGCCATTCTCTGGAACCCCTTTCCTCCTAAGTGGCAAATTCTGTTTTAGGGCCCCCAGGAAGCCTTGCACGCATCTGCCTGGCAGCCAGAGCTGGGCTGGGCTATGGATGACCCATGGCTTTTCTTTCCCCTATGTGGGAGACCTTCCAGGGAGCACCTTTAGAGAGAGCCAGAAGCTGGGGACACAGTCACTTTACTCTCACTGAATACCAATTACTGTCATCAAGAGAAGAGAGATAGAGCCCCGCTGTCCCTGGCACTGAGACCGGCAAAGGGTAGTGAGCATGAATTATGCATTACACCAGCAATGGAGATAAGAGTGGAATGGGGAATATCATAACCCTATTAATAATGGAAGTGCAGTTTGTAAACTCTCACCAGGAATAATTTGCATTGCAATATAAACAGGGAGTATAACACAGAGCAGCCGGCAACGGTGTTTCAGTAAAACGTAAAAGCCACCATTTCAAACATTAAAAGTCATGATTAAATTATAAGAATTTGTTCAGCAGAATGTACAAGGAGGGGGCATGTGCTCCGCCTCTCTCTGAGCACAGGGTCAGCCCTTGCCCTGCGTGTCTGCCTAAGCAGGTCCTTGAGACCTTGGCAATGATGATGATGATTTGTTGTTTTCCTCGTTTAGAGCTTCCTATGTACACCATTCTAAGCTTGTTACCTGCAAAAACTCACTGAATTCCCAAAGCAATTGCATAAGGGAGGTACTTGAGCATCCTTATTTTAGAAAAGAGGAAACTGAGGCACATAGAGGTGAAGTCGCTTGCCTTAGGCTGTGCACATGACAAGTGGAGTTTCTATAATGCAAATCCAGGCGTCTGGCCCCAGACCCCACCCTCCCGAAAACTGTGCTCTGTGTCTCTTCGGACGCCACCAGGTGCCTCTTAATATAACTCCCAAACGGGGATGGTGGGATGGAAAATTGGAATCACCCTTAAAAAAAGTAATTTGGCAACACATGAGAAACTTTAAAACATCTCAACCTTCGATCAACTGGCCCTCCATTTCTAGGAATCTCTTCTGAAAAAAATACCATATATTATCATGATCATTATTAGACATTGATGTATAATCATTGTTAGCTATTCATATAGAAAAGCTTTGGGCACAAAAATGGTTTTATTACTGAATTATTCATCACACTGAAAAATTTGCAAACAACCAAAATACCCAACCACAGTGGAATGGTTGAACAAATAATGGTGAACTGATGTGCACCCAAAAAAGGGAGGTGTTGATAAAGAATTTGTAATGACATGGAAAATACCTTTGTCAAGTAAAGCAAGCAAGATCCAAAGGATAGCTTCACTGTAAGCTCAGCTGGGTAAAACCATATATAGAAAAGCATGAGATTGTTCCTAGAAGGCTAGTAATGTTTGTCTCTAGGTGTCGGAAGCATGGGTGGTTTCCTTTCATCTTCTATTTTCCCAAGTTTTCTACAACAAGCAGATGTTACTTCTGTAATAGAAAAGTAGAGATAGATAAATGATAGATAGGTAATAAACAGTTGATAGATGATAAATATGGATAGGTAGAGAAAGAGAGAGAATTCTGGTCCTTAATAAACTCAAAGGTGCCCTTATCATCTCGATAGTAGACACCAAACAGACCGGGAAGGGCCCTCTTTGTGCCCGCATTGCCATCCTCATCCCCTCAGAGGCCTGGGAGTGGTTCCCACCATCTCAGAAGTTTTCTAGAATTCTTAGAGCTTCCTGGGCTGGGGACTGGCGCAGTCTCTGCTCTGCAGGACGAGCTGGGCCTCACATGCCATTTACTGCGCTGACTTACTTCTACAAGCATCTGCCGTGTGGAAAGACCTGCTGTCATTTCACCTGCAGATTAGAACTTGACAACCCCATGCATAACCCCAGGCAAATAAGGTGAGTAGAGTTTCCCAGAAGCTGAAGCTGGGTGTGCCTGCCCACACGGCGAAATTGGAAAGGCGCTGGCTTAAGAAACATTCCCAGCCGTATGCTGAGCCAGTAGCTGTGTGATCCCAGGTAAGTCACCTGCACTCTCTAGATGGCGGTTTTCCCACCTATAAAATTCGAGGGCATTTGCCTTGTCCGTTTCGAGGTCTCTTTCCTTCCTAAGACTGTGTCAACGTACGTTCACATGAAGTTGAGAAAAATCTAAATATGAAATATTTAAATTCAGTTTTGGAATATTTGAGTTAATTATATTGTAAAGACCCAGCTGCCTTGGCCAGTTGAGTGGCTTAGCTGCAGGAAGAACGCAGGGGTGCAGGTGGAGCTAGAAGCCACTTCAGCCTCGGGTGCTGTGAGCCTGAGCAGGGCAGCCAGGCTCCGGGCTCCCTACTGGGGCAGGCTCAGCTGGACTCTCACCGGGGGGCCGCTGCACCATCCACTGGCCAGTGAGCACATCTCTGAGGGGAACCGTAGCACTGGGCTGGCCAGGCCTCCTCCTGATGGACAGTGGAAGCAGGGAAGATGGTCAGGTCTTCCTGGGCGAGAGTAATATTCGAGAAGCAGGGTGTCAAGTGCAAGGAGGGCTCAGAGGCTGGGAGCCCAGGGTGGGGAGGGTGGTGGCAGCCAGCTGTACTCCCCGCTCTCCCGAGTACATTATTGACATTCCACCGAGTGGAGGCAGAGAATTAATTTCAAGGCAACTCCACCCCCACCCATACCCATGCCTCTCCCCCGCCCACACAATCTCCAGACAAGTCCAAATGAGGGTCTGCGACTCATAGGAAGACAAATGACCACAATTAGGAAAAGCTTCCGAGGCCCCCACATTCCATTCCTGCATCCACCCTCCCCGGCTTCCCACGTGTGTCTGTGCACACAAATCCTTGGCCCCGGGCATGTGGGCAGCGCTCAGGGAAGGTTTGTTTGCTCAGAACCACGGAGGTGTCCCCTCAGCTCCACTTCCCTGGGCTCCATCTTGCAGAAAGGGCCTCCCTTCTTCTATCCCTAACCCTTGCCTCCCGTGAATTCACCCTGTCCTTTTCTAAAGTCCCGTTTGTCAAATCCTAAATGACTGCAAGAAAAATTAAGATTTTAAAGCTTTTCCTCATTATTTCCCATCAGTCATTCAAATAACTCCCTTTACTGGCTGCCTGCAGATGGTTCTGTGCTTACGAGTTTCAATCCCTGGACCAAAGAGAAGCTGTCGAGCAGTGACGAAGAGAAAACACATAGGGAGCACTTATTTTGCTCCAAGCATTGCATTTTTACATATATTTTTTTCATTGATCCAGGATGGGAACCTCATCACTACCCCCACATTACATATGAGGAAACTGAGGTTCAGAGAGTTGGCAACACTTGTCAAATGTAGTTTTCCTCATTCCTGCCTGGTGATGAATAAACTGAATCATGGGCTGGTCTGGTCTAGGGCTTTGCTACTCCAAGTGTGGTCCGGGGATCCATATCAGCACATCAGCTTTTTAGAAATGGGGAACCTTGAGCGCCACCCTGAACCAGAATCTGCAGCTTAACAAGGTCTTCGGGTGATGTATACGCACAGCACAGCTTGAGAATCACTGGTCGCAGGCGGTGGTTCTCAGGCTTCGGGGTGCGTTGATATCACCTGGAGGGACTTCCCAGCAGGGTTTCTGGTGCAGTAGGTATGGGTAGGGCCCGAGGATTTGCAATTCAGTAGCAGGCTGCTACTGACGCTGCTGGTCTGGATTCTAGACTTGGGGAGCCCCTGGTCTTCAGGTGTCCCTAGGAGCTCTAGTCGTCCACTCTTTCTTCCCATGTATTTAAGGGACGTGCCTTGAGGCCCTACTATGCACCACTGTTGCTAAGCCATTGAGGATTTAGACCTGAGACTCATGTTCCAGAAGGGGTGACAGATATGAGAGCAACTAAGTCTAAAGCATCCCATACGTGCTGATGGGGATTTGAGGGTTGGTATAGCAGTGAGGAAGGAGCTGCAAGGAAAGTCTGGGGCGGAGGGGAGAGGGCCCCCCAGGGAGGGGTGGCACTGGTTCACAAACAAACAGGTTCTGATCCCTCTCTTGAAAGTTCATGAGAGGGCATTACAATCCACTGCTCATAGGGTTCTTCAAGCCCTACGAAACTATTTTATTTTATTTTATTTTAAGCTTTTAAAATTATGGCTCCAATAGATCATTAGAAAACATATGGAACAGAACTAAACAAGTGTTAATAAAATGGCAGCAAAATGATGTCTATGGTAGCTAGTGAATGCAATTCTACCTGATTCATACATAGTGTGAGATGTGGGTGCAGTTATAAATGTTTTCAATGATTCAGGATGGGACTTCCAAAAGTGAGAGAGCCTAGAGCCTGCAAAAGTCCTCGGTCTGGCCTGCCAGAGGCAGCAATCCCAGGAGTGAGAGAGGGCAGGCAGCTTTCCTTGGTTCTTGCCGTGTAATGGGCCCCCTTTGCTCCCCCCACCTTTTGGCTGCCTCCACCTGTGTAGGTCACCCCGCTGAGAGTGTCCCAGGGGCTCACGGTGGCAGGAGGCCCCGGGGGCTTTCTCACAGCTGACTTTTACCATGTCTCCTGTTTACAGCCTCACTGTTCTGGTGAAGGAGGCCCTTTGTCACCACCCAGGGGTGCCCAGGTGCCTGTCACTATCCATGCACGGCCATAGGTGCTGACACCTTGTCACAGCATCACCCCGCCCTGTTCTTAGTGGCTTTTACATGCCGCGGCTGGAAAAGGAGGAGTCCCAGGAGCCGAGACTCACTTCTCTGTGTCAGTGGCAGGCGGGTAGTTGTGAAAAGCAGGGAGGAAAGGGATGGCATTTCTGGAGCATTGAAAGCCCCGAGCTCCTGGGGAAACCAGAGCACCTGGGAAAGGAGAACACAGAACCACGATTATCCCACTTCCAAGAATCAATTATAAGGAAATAATCAAGCACACAGCCACACTTAATGTCCAATGTTGGGCATTTCAGTGCTATTTGTAAAGGTGGAAAATTGGAAATGCTACCTTGGGTAAGACCCTGAACTCTGTAAGCCTCAGTTGCTTCAGCTGGTAAATGGGTGCTGTGAAAATACTTCATGAATTTGCTGCAAGGCTTAAATGAGATAATGCACAGAAAGCGCATTGTATGGTACTTACCCTGAGTAAAGGTTCAATAATAAGCCATTCCAAAAATTATATCCAAAAATAAAACATCGGTTACACCTAGGGAGATGTGCCAAAGGAATGTGTCAAACAATACAACAATTCAAGGTGGTTTTCCTTCCAAAGAGATGCACTGGCAAGGGGACAAAGGTCATGGTAAAATGCATTATATTGAATGTGTGACTCTATTTTCCAGATGGAAATGTGCATTGTCAATGAGATGGGTGGGCTTTGTTTTCCCAATTGGAACTTCAGGATTGCGAGACATCTTGGAGGTGATCTCTGTCCAGGTTCCCTTGTTGGGGCCAGAGAAATCTTGACTGAATGTGGGAGGGGCCCCAGGAAGCCAGGTGAAGCCAAGGAGGACGTTTCCCCTAAGCAAAATATTTCCTGGTTCTCCCAGACTGTTTTAGTCAGCGTGTGAGAGAGAAAGAGAGAGAGAAAGAGAGAGAGGGAGACCCTTGCCACATATGGATTCCCCAAAGTAGTGTTTCCAGATTGTTCTCCACCACCCAAGGGCTTGTTCATTTTGAACAATGTTGAAAACCCTGATGTCTTAAGCAGAATCACTCGAGGAGGGAGAGCATGAGCTCAGACGATGGGTGAAACCCGTAAGTGATTCGTAGGCACAGCATAGGAAGTGTTTGGAAACCTTGCCCTAATGGATAGGAATTTTACCTGATTCACTTTCAAATCGCCAGTCCTATACTCGCATGGGAACTAGTATATAAAAGGCTCAGTAAGCGGTTGTTGGATGAATGAACAAACAATGGAGGAATGAATGAATGGTCCAACCAATATATCCTCCCAGCCTCGGGGAAAATACACATGCCCTGAACTGTGCTAGGCTCTAAGTCCTCTAATGATGAGGATGGAGAACACTCTGTTCCTGGCAGGGTCAACGGTCAGTAAATGGTTATTGAACTAATCAATTAATTTTTACTAACGTTGACAAAAAATAAAAACCTCTTCTTTTCCTAGAAAGACCAGCTTCTTTAACTAAGGGTGCAGAGGACACAGGGGGCACCATCAACGGAGCCCCCATCCCCATCCTACCAGCTCAGATGTGGCGACTGTGGCACGGATGGCCTGAAAGACGGTACAGCCAAACCTCACCATCGTAGGAAGACTGCAAACAAGACATAGAAAGAAACTGGCAATTGTAGCTGCCACGAACTATCAAATGTCCATGGTTCCTTGGAGTTGGCAGGGTGCTTCCACTTACCTTACTTTGCTTGAGCCTCGCCATTACCTGCTGGGTGGGTACCACTTTCATCCTCATTTTTACAGATAAGAAGATAAAGTGATATGTCCAAGTTCCTTCAGACACTCAGTGGCATCATCTAGTCGTTTAATCATGGTTGTCTTGCTCAAACCTCAGGCTTCTTTGCTAACATTAGTGATGAGGAGGCATTAATTTCCCTTTGCTTGCTGTGCCCTGCCCACATCCCAGGCAGGTCAGGACTGCAGGAAGCACCCAGCCAACTGTGCTGGACATGACCCTCCAAAGGTTTTAAGCAACAAAAGATTATTTCACAGGTGGCAGCCCCTCTGGTTCAACAGCGCTCAAATGGCTGAACCAGTTTTACTTATTTACATACAAATGCAAAAGCAGTCAAGAAGCCCCAAATCTGACCCTGTGGATTTTAAGTATCCATGTCCCAAAATGATTTCCATTACTTCTCTGAATTTTCAAATCGGGCAACAAATTTAACTCACAGAGAAGATAAAAAGTAATAACAGCAACGGCAGAGAGGAAAACGGAATGAAAGACAATATTTTTCAAATATTTTCCCAACTGTCATTTTAATAATGGTCTAACAACAACGTATGCTAATTTCCCTCCACAGATACCTGTGAATGCAAATGTAAAACAAATAGTAATTAATGTCTCGGTGTGAAAATCAAGCATTTGGTATTAATTCTGCATCAGGCCTGAGTTTATGCATATTCAAAATCATGCTCTGTTTTCAGCAGCAACAGTGACAATCATAAAGGCAAAAAAGGTGAGGGGGAGACTCTGGGTTAGCAGACTCTGGAGAGCCACCTCTGAGATGACATCTCCAGATTCCCACTAAAAGGCACTGGGAGCTGAGAATCATCTACCTCCAAGTCTTGATTCTGAGGGAAAGTTTATAGACTATAACATGGAAGGGGCGTGATGGAAATAAAATCACTCTCGGTGGCACGTCTTGATTTCTAAAGCAAAGTGCCAGGGCTGGACAGCAAAGTCAAACCCTAGAGCACAGGCAGAAACCCCAGATATTTGTGGACTCAAAAACAGACACCCTCTCCTATGCTCAAGGAGCTTGCAGGGTCCTCCTTCCTAAAACCAGGCGTAGTTCTCTCCTTCAGCTTGGAGATGATCATCTGACTGTATCCTCACAGTGGGGACGATGACGAGGTCCAGGACAGGATATAAAGTCTGCGTTAGACAGGCAACCTCATAAAAGGGGGCCCAGAAGTTGTGCTCCTTAGAGATTGAGTTTTCACATATTTTTTTCTAGAAAAGTAGAGAGAGGCTATCTCAGAATGTCCAAGGAGGACTCATCTGCTTCATAATCAGAGGATAAGAAAACAAAGGATCCTCCCTCAGTGCAGCAAAGTGGCCTGCAGTCGATTCCTAGAGGAAATCGGAAATTCATCTGGAGCTGCGCCGTCCAATATGGCGGGTACCAGCCGCGTGTGGCTGTTAGTGTTTAAATGAATTAAGAGTTGCACTAGTCACATTTCAGTGTCCCACAGCCACGGGGGCTAGCGGTATCGTTGTAGACAACATCACTGTAGAGAGCTCAACTGGGCAGTGCTGTCTGGAGACTAGGAACATCGACTCCTGGAGCCGGAGGTCTTCTGTTGACCTCTCCATCCTTCCCCTCTCCGTGGACATGGGGAGGCCTGAATGGGGTACCTCAGAGGAATCCTTTCCCTCTGGTTTCAGGCTGACTCCAGCCACTGGAGGCCCCTGGCATGCCACGCCGGGTCAGGAGGCGACGGGTTGGGGTCATTGTTACCCTGGCTTCCTCCCCACTGATGGCTGTGACCTGGACGCTTCTCTCTTTTCAAGCCTCAACTCTTGTCCAGTGACTCTCCACCCAGCTCTTCTCTCTGGGTTCTGCTCCTTGATCCTTCGGGCCTAGGGTAGGTGCAGGTTCTCACGGTGGTACCGCACCGTCCCCTTATGGAGTCCCGGAACTCTTCCCTCACCTTCAGGAATGGTCCCTCAAAGAATCTGTCTTCACTTGCCCCATTGGAGTGTGATTTCTGTTTGCCAGGAGGACCCTGGCACGGAATCACCTTCCTTAAGCCACTAGGAAGTCAGTTCCAACCCCGTGGATTTTGTTTTAAGAACCCATGTCCCAAAACGATTTCCATTGACTTATCTGGAATTTCAAAGTCATGCAACAAGTGTAAGTTACAGGGAAGACAGAGGGTAATGCAGCAATGGCTGAGAGCATAACAGAGGGAAAGATAATACTTTTTAAAATTAAACCTGAGAAGACAATGTTACCAACACCCGCAAAGATAGTGAAATCTATAGGCTTTCTGGTGTCAAACCACAGATTTAGAAAGATCTCTGTTCATTTAACAATGATTAAACAGAAGAGAGAAGGATAAACTAACAAAAGTCTCTAGGACAGAGATTGGCAAACATTTTCCATAAGGGGCCAGATAGTAAATATTTCAGGTGTTGTAAGTTATGCGGTCTCTCTCACAACTGCATCAACATGTGACAAGCAGCTACAGACACAATATAAATGAATGACTGTGGCTGTGTTTCAATAAAACTTTATTTACACAGACAGGCCATGGGACATTTATCTGTAAAGATTTTCTTTCTTAAAAAGAAGTTTCTCTTGACCAAAAGGGGGAAGAGAGAAATATGGACAAAATAAAGTGCCAGTGACTGAGAGATTTCAAAGAAAGTTGGGAGGTTATCCTGAAGGTTATTCTTATGCATTGCGCAGATATTCCTTTTTAGTTCATGGTGTATTGGAGTGGCTGGAGGGAAGTGCCTGAAACTGTTGAGCTGTGTTCCAGCAGCCTTCACACTTGAAGACAGTTGTATAATGATAGAGCTTTTACAGTGTGTCCTTGTGATTGTGAAAACCTTGTGTCTGGTGCTCCTTTTATCCAGGGTATGGACAGATGAGTAAAAAAATATGGATAAAAATAAATAAATAATGGGGGGGACAGGGTAAAATAAACTGGGTAGATGGAAACACACGTGGACAATGAGAGGAAGGGATAAGGCATATGGTGTGTATGAGTTTTTTCTTTTTTCTTTTTATTTCTTTTCATAGAGTGATGCAACTGTTCTAAAAAATGGTCGTGGTGATAAACACACAACTGTGAGACGATGCTGTGAGACACTGATTGTGCACCATGGACGGAATGCATGTGTGTGAAGATTTTTCTCAATAAAAAACTTTAAAAATTTTTTTAATTCCTGATTTAAAAAAAAGAGAAGCTTCAAAGCTTCTATGGACTGTATGCGGGTAAAGATTTGTCAATAAAAATCTATTTTTTTAAAGTTTCAAAATAAATCAGTACATAGAGCACATATATACAGTGTGACTGCATTTGCGTTAAGCTCAAAAATAGGCAAACCAATTCATGCTGTTGGATTCAGGATAGGGGTTGCCTTTTGTGGGGGTGGGGACAACCAGGAAGCGGCACTGGGGAAGCCTCTGGGAGGCTGCTCACATTGTTTCTTTTGATGGTGCTGGTTTCCTAGGGCTGTACTCAGTTTGTAAAAATTCACACTGTACAGTTGTGACATGTGCACTTTTCCATTGTGTGTTTGGTTTCAATAAAAAAAAGATAAGTAGGTGGGTAGATAAAATATGGTAGAATATTTGTGGTTTAGAATGTCGAAAAGTGAGTGTTAGCTATAATATCACTGAACTTTCTACTTTCTTATCCTTTTGCTAGTTGTGTAAATAATGAAATTGGATAAGACAACTCTGGCTGCAGTATGAAGCGGAGTGAAGACTAGAATTAGGCAGCTCAGCGAGGGGGTCATGGTAAGAGCACAAGTTGGGGGACCTGAGACCTGAACTAGAAGAGCATCAATGGGGATAGAGACCCAAAGGAAGGCTCTTCGGGGCCTGGTGGCAGTCCGCCATCCTTCTGGGCTGCCCTGCAGACTTTGAGGAATCCATCTGCACAACCAGCACCAGGACTGTTGCAGTCATCCTTGGACGTGGGAAGAGGCCCTTGTCATCTGTAGGGTGAGACATGTGTGGCCCTGAAATCCCCTTCCCAGAATGCCTTCCTTCAGCCTGCCCTCCTCTGGGCCTGAATCTCCACCCCAATCATCCCCCCCCAGGGCTTTCTAATTGGTCTAAACCATTAGACAGGAGATTCCCTGGGAGGGGTGATCCATTCTTGAACCAGGCATAATCAGCATGATTAGTTTGCCTGATTAACAAGCCTTCACTATTTATCACCTACCTGAGAGAGACCACACGGTGTTCTGACAGCAGGTAGGCAAAGGCTTACGGCCTGATACCTGGGGCAGGAGGAGGGGGGCACTGCTGGAGGAGGCTCTGAATGATAGGGGAAGCAGGCCCATGGCAGCTCTTGTCCAAAGAGAATTGTAGAAAGAACAAAGGAATGGAAAGGCTGGTCCTCAACACTGCAAGTGTCCATCTGGGAGCATGTTTTGGGTCCATGCCTATCCCACAGAAATGCCTGTGAATTAGAAACACTTTTCCTCTTACACAGAGGGTTTCTGCTACCCTTCCTCAGAAAGGAGCAGTTTGGGCTTGAATACTCACTATTCCTTTCTCCGCCCCTCACTACCCCTATCCTGTGGGAACAGAACGGGTTGATCTGAGTGGTGAATGGAAGGTGTGTGCCATCCATGGCACCATATTTACCAGCAGAGGATTGTCGTTCTGTATCATGACTAGTCCATTGCCCCCTCCCTTATTCCCTCTTCTTTCAGACCTTCTATTCTCAAACAGAATGAGCCCATTTCTCTGCGTTCTTTACATGCTAAACCCGTGGAGGACCTGCCTCTAGCAGACCAAACTGGCCTGTGTTCTCTTTGCTTCACCTTCCCAGCTTGCGACTGAATGAAAAGATCCCACCTACTCACCCCTAGAGGCCTGGGGAGAGCAGTTGCAAGCGCCCCTTAGTCTAATGCCCCTTGTGATTGATGGCATGGTTGGTTCCAAGTTTTCCGCTCCCTGTATCCATGGGCATTTGTACATGACTTTGGTGTACTTCCCACTAAAGGCAAAGTATATAACTCCTGAAGTTGGGCTTGGCCATGGGATTTACTTTGGCCAAGGGAATGTGGGCAGAAGTGACAGTGTGCCAGATCTAAGCCTTGGAGGAAGGAGGCGTTGCATGTCTCCACTCACCTTTGCTGAGCTTCAGCCATTGCCATGAGAAGAGTATGTCCCACGGACTTATCAGTCCATGGAGGAGGAAGGACACATTAAGCAGAGCTGGACCCAACCTGTAGCTTAGATTCAATCCCAGCAGAGATTGGCCAACCTGCAGATGAATGAATGAGAATAAATATTGCTTTAAGACATAATTTTGGGGTAGTTTGTTATGCAGCATTATTTTAGCAAGAGCTAATTGTTACACACCATAACCCCTGATGTCCAATTGAGTTGAGAAAACCAAAATCACAATTTAGAGTTATAATGCTAACATTTTGCCTAATATGGCTAAATTTTTTGTTTTTACTCTATCCGCCAGAACAATGGAGGGAAACTTGGGTAGGTGTAGGATTAGAGCTCTAATTCTAGGGTAACCATATGTCCTGGTTTGTCTGGACAGTCCTGGTTTATACTTGTTACCCCAGTATAATTAATAGTAGTGACCCCTTTCCTCCAAAACACATTCTAGTTTGGATAACTAAATTACATGGGCACCCTTTCTAAATCCAGCAAGACCCGAGATGAAGCACGTCTTCCCTCCAGTAACCACTGCCACCCCTTTGAGGTGAGGAGTTATTATGGGCACTTTTTTAAAACCACGCTCTTGAAGGCAGGAGGTCTGGACAGAGAATCCCTTGGCAGCAAGTGAGGTAAAGTAATTCTTTTTCTAAATGCAGTCTACCTGTGTACAGTTTTACAAAAAGTGCTATGGAGTATTTTCTGAGAAATAAACTCCTTGATATGACTTCATGGTAAGAGTTCTATTTCTTTTATTCTCAGGAGTCTGAGGAAAGAAAAATATGCCCCCTGGCAGTGTTCCATAAAACTAATGATGTGGGGGAATACGTGAATAATTGCCTGAATTGCGGGTCTACATATCTGTTAGGAAGTCTCTTAGCAATAAAAGGAAGGGGCTCAGGACAGTTAAATTGGAGTCAAGCGAAATAAACTCTTGCTGCATCAGCTTTGCAATCTTGTGGGTCGAAGGAACTGTGGCAGTCATCTTTGTCATTTGGGAAGGTTGGGTCTCTAAGTGTTCTGGGTTCACGGCACTAGAGACATAGGATGAGAGACAGAAGCAAGGAATAAACAAGGGGTGGACAAGACTTGGCAGAGGCAGAAGGGCAAGATAGAGCAAAGCAGAGAGGATATTTCCTGAGCCAGGTCTTCCAGCTGCAGATCAGAAACTCAGATCAGCGCCCCGATATTTATCTCTAGGTGATGGGGAGGTCAGACACGGCACCTGAAAGGTAACAGGTAGGAGTCTTGGGGAAAATCTGGCAATGCTTAAATGTTTGATGTGTTCGTGATTGAATTAACGTATTCTGCAAATATTTGTTAATCATTATTTCTGTGCCAGACACAGCTCTAGGCACTAGGAACGTGGAACAAAGGAAGGAGATACAACCCCTGCCCTCATGGAAACTTGAGTCTCAACTCTAGCTGCACATTAGAGAGATTTTGTAAAATACCGATTACATCATAAACTTCAACTACAGTTGAAAGTCATGTGACTAGTGGGTGGATTGATAGATTAATGAATGAATGAACATGCTAATGAATGAATGAATGGATTCTAAGTGTGGGGTTATTATTCATGCAATATTGAAAATACGCTTCATAATGATACACTTCTCAAGTTACCAACATGAAAGGAAATACCCTACTCCATCCCAGTCCTATCTTTATCTGGGTACTACTGTATATAGACTTCCTACTATATTCACCTCCAAGTGATGGAGTCTACATCTCCATAAAGCAAGGACAAGTCTCAATATATGAAAAAATATGACCAGCTCAACTCCTTTCCCATCTGCTGCCCTCTCAGGCACCAGAAGAGGACTGATACTCACAGCTACAGAGATCATCGAATTGAATATGTTAGATTATTCTTCCAGGGCCACGTGGAGAGCTAGATAAAAGTTCATGAATTCTAATAAAGTAGACAGCCAGTTTGCACAACCCAGGGCACAACCCTTTATCAGCAGATGTTTGGTGCTAATGTACATTCTTGTCAGCACAGCTTTTTAAATCATAATTCTTCCCCCTTTTCACTCATGTGCCTTCAAAGTAAATTGAGGAGTTATATCAGTGGGGCTATAAACATTCTGGGACACACATAAGGACCCCATATTAATTTTCTCTCCCACACTGCACCTGAACTATTTCAAAGCATCTACCCAGCTGGCCAAGCCCCAAGCCTCCTTCATCCGTTACCACAATTTCTCGCTCACACCCTACTCCAATAGGTCCCTCTTTCTGAATACCTCATGAATGCCTCCAGTTCTTCCAGCCCCCTCCTGCCCCACTCCCAGCTAAGTCTCCACCACATCTCCCCTGGGTTGCCTGTAGAGCTTCCAAGTGCCTCTGCTTTGGCTCTCCCCTTAAAATCTGTCTTATACCCGGCAACTGACATGATTTTCCTAAACAGAAATCTGCACCGGTCAGTCCCATTGAGACTCATCAATAGCTTCCAGCTGCCTTCCAAGGTAAATCAAAACTCCTTAGGAGGCTCTGCACAATTGGTCTCTGCTTACTTCCCCAACCTTACCTCTCACCGCTGCAGGCTTCACGCGCTAGGTACGGGTGTTTCCCCTGGCTCCTCACTTTCTCTCACTCTCTGTCAGTGAACATCCTGTTTCATCTTCTGGAACTTAACTTCCTACACCACCCCAGTCCCATCTTCACCCGATCACCATTATTTCACCCCACACCTCTGAGTGAGGCATCCTATTCTATTCTCCAGGATGGTATCTTAAAGTTCCCCTAATTTATCACGTACAACAAAATAGTATACTAGCTTGATCACTTCCTTGTCCTCCCCTGGGTTGAAAGATCAGGAAAGAAAAACCCCAGATTGCTCTTGTTTGTGACTGAATTTCTAGTGCCCAGCTCAGTTCCTGCCACAAAGTAGGTGCTTAGGAAAGACTTTTTTTTTTAACATCTCTCATTGTGAAATATAACATATATACAGAAAAGCAATGCATTTCAAAGTACATTGTAACAAGTAGTTATAGAACAGATTTCAGACTTTGATACAGTTCCACAGTTTTAGGTTTTTGCTTCTAGCTGATCCAAGACACTAGAGACTAAAAGAAATATCAATGTAATAATTCAGCAGTCATACTCACTTATTAAACCTGTCTTCTCTGTTATAACTCCTCCTTCTCCTTTGAGCCTTCTCCCAATTGTTAGGGGTGTTTGGGCTCTGCCCATTCTAACCTTTTCATGTTGGAAAGGGGTGTTGATAGCATGGGATAGGAGGATGGAACTAGTTGATGTTCTGGAGAGGCTGGCCCCTTCGGGTTTCACATTTTATCTAGCCTAGGAACCATCTGAAGGTTGCAGGTTTCTGGAAAGTAATTGCAGGGCATGAAACTTTTGTAGAATCTCAGATTGAGCCCCAGGTGTTCTTTAGGGTTGACAGGGATGCTTTTGGCTAGAATTTGGCAAATTGTGATAAATAGCAATATCTAGCTGAAGCATGTGTAAGAGTAGCCCCCAGAATAGCCTTTCAACTCTATTTGAATTCTTTTAGCCACTGATACCTTATCTTGTTACATTTCTGTTCCCCCTTTGGTCAGGATGGCATTGTTGATCCTACGGTGCCAGGATCAGGCTCATCCCTGGGATTCATGTCCCACATTGCCAGGGAGACTTTCACCCGTGGATGTCATATCTCACGTAGGGGAGAGGGTAATGGTTTTACTTGCAGAGTTGGGTTGAGAGAGAAAGACCACATCTGAGCAACACAAGAGCTTTTCTGGAAGTAACTCTTAGGCATAATTATAGATAAGCTTAGCTTCTCTGCTACAGAAATAAGCCTCACAAGAGCAAGCCTCAAGATTAAGTGCTTGGCCTATTGATTTGGGAGTCCCTAATATTTGAGACAGTATCAGGGATTTCACTGGTAGTAAAGCTTAATCCTTCCATATTTTTTCTCCCATCCCTCAAGGGACTTTGCCAATACTTTGTAATTATCTGCTCAACATAATCTGGAATGTATCCGGACATCATCCTAAGATATATAGAATTACAAGCCTTCACTCCCATTCTGGACTCCAAGTGTTTAGGTTGTTTAAACAAGTTAACCTAGACAGGCTGAGTTAGATTATTGCTACAGAAAATGTAGGTTTTGGACAAAATAATTCTCTCTTCCTTTGGTCTCATACAGTAGGTGAAATTCTAAAATACGGAAAATGTCATCCTTACCGCTGTGTTCTGATTTACCTTAGTCCCGACCTACTCAGCTTTGTTCTTATCTCTAACTAAAGCCTGGTCTCTTTTTTGGTTTCTTTACAGTAGTCATATGTAGCAATGCTGACTTTCAGAGCTGCAGAACCCCAACTCTGAGTCTTAGGCATCACAAAATTTCCAGAGAGGTACCAGGTTATACATACATAGCACAGCATCTCAAAATCTAGAAATAACATGTACAGCTCCAGACTAAGTGTGACTGCCATAAGAGCTTACAATCTAGGCCCCAATTTTCTCATAAATATTTTCTAAAAGAGACCATACACTATCTGTTCTTTTGTTTCTTGTTTATTTTGTACCACATCATGTCCCCAAGGTTCATTCATCTCGTCGCATGCAACTGTGTTCAGGAAAGACTTTTTGAATGTTGAATGAATGCATGAGCTGAAGACAACTGTTCATTCACTTATTCAGTATATATTAACTGAGGGGCTACCATGTCAGACACCATTCTAAGCTTGGACAGTCTGTAAACAACAGACAAAAAACCCTGCCCTTTTGGAACTTCCATTAGCGATGGAGGGAGACATTTATTCTTGTATTCAGCAAACCATTTTTCGAACACAGAATTGGTGCACACACACACAAAAAAAAAGATGCGTGGCTTACCTGGAAGGTAAATGCATAGGTCAGTGCTTGTTTTTAGTTTCCACCTCAGCGCAAACTGTGCTGTTATTTTAGTATTGCATTCCTAGAAATTCCCACTGTCCTAATTTTGTTCATTATTTCTCCGTAGCACTCATACCATCCCAAATAAAAAGTAAAATGTACAGTTTGTGCTCATCAAGGTTTGTTGAAATCATAAATGACTGAGAACCTCCTAAAATTCATTCAATACCCAAATTTGCAAACAGGTAACCGCATGAGCTAAATGATGAGGCTACCCAAAGCAAAAATGGTGGATAAAGAATTTTTAGAACGGCCCCTCAGAAAGGGGAAACTGGATTTGCAAAATGTTGGAAACCAGGAACACTGGACCGACCTTTACGGTCCAGTGCAAAAACCTGAGCAAATGACACTTCATCTCATTTTTTAACATAAGGTTATTTACATGGTTGCCTAATTATTATGTCTCAATATAGGAGAAAAAAAGCTCTGAGGATAGTAAACTGTTAGCTTTATTTTCACTAGTACATGCTTCTTCTTGTTTCTTTTCTTAAAAAAAAAAAAAAATCAGCACATTTCATGCTACCTTCAGTGGAGTATAAAGGGCTGTGACTGAACTGCTCCCTAACTGTCAGGATAATCCATCAGCCTTTATCCCCGAAAGGAAGACCCATGTTGGTTTCTTGCTGTAGTGAATGTAGGACCATTTCCAGAGTTAAAATGATTCAACAAATGCATCAGGCTGTGGTT
This sequence comes from Myrmecophaga tridactyla, assembly GCA_004026745.1. Lineage (NCBI taxonomy): Eukaryota > Metazoa > Chordata > Mammalia > Pilosa > Myrmecophagidae > Myrmecophaga > Myrmecophaga tridactyla. The sequence goes on along the minus strand of PVIY010005309.1, from coordinate 12,030 downwards.
GAAGAAATGCAACGCCTCTTTTGCAAACTCCATGGGCTCTGGGTCTGGTCCATCCAGGCAGGAACCCAACCGCCTGGAAATGTTGTGCCCTGGCCACTGCCCTGGCCGCGCTTCTGCCCCCACTGAGCTTCGGGAAGCGGCCGCTGCAGTTCCCAGCGAGTCTGGTCAGAGGCGGAGGCCACTGGCAACCTTAACCCCACGTGGGCAGGCCCTCATGAGCTTCTCCCCAACCCTAAAATTAACTGGCAAGCTTTTGGAAAGGGAGGTGGGCAGAAAAGCGTGAGGCCACGTTTGCTATTTGGAACCCAAAGGAAATGAGAGCCTGAGGATTGGCTCCTGGGACCTGAGCGACGGTAATTGTTGAACGAGTCCTGGCATGTGAACAGACACCCCTCCCCCCCACCAGGGCCGGGCAGGTGCCCTGAGAGTGTGGGAACAGGTGTGGGCAGGGGCCCTCCTGCTCCAAAGGACGTGGCGCTGGGCGGCCGACCTCACTCTAGGAGGGAAGGAGGCAGGCGAAGCGTGGGGAGGTCTGAAGTCAATCGGTAACCAAGCATGTGACTAAAGGTGGACCTCGGCGAGGCTCTGAAAACAGGTCAGTTCCCGCACCCTGTCCATCCTCTATATGCCTGCGTGGCCCAGCAAACATGCCCCAGTGTTACCTTTTAAAAATTGTATGATACGGACATGTCTATTCTCGTTTTATAGATAAGGAGGTCAGGGCTCAGAGAAGTTAAGGAAACCTTCCCAAGGCCAAGTGGAGGGGCTAAGATTCACATCCAATCTAGTCTATGTCTTAGGTTATCTTCATTGTATCATATACCCCAAGTGAAGAAGACAACATGGCAAAGTAGAAAAGAGCCCGGGCCCTGAAGCCAGAGTGCCTGGGTTCAAGTCCCAGTTCTGACACTTAGTAGGTGTGCCCCTTTGGATAAGTTACTTAAGCCGTGCTATGGTTTTCTCATCTGTCGAACAGATGATAGTTGTGTCTTTCTCACTGGGTGGCTAGGAGAATTTAAATGTGCTGATATTTATAAAGACCTTAGAAGATTTAATAAACACCTTATATGTTTGCTAAATAAATAAATGAAGAAAAGGGCCTTTGCATTCTCACTACCATAGAGTTTGTTTGCAATCCCTGGACCCAGAGTGTGCCTTATATTCCACCAGCATCATAGAGTCTGCAAAGCGACCACATCTCACTGTCACAACAGCCATCCAGAGAGGAAAGGAAGCTGGCCCCATGTTACAGAAGATACCGAGGCCTGACTAGGTGGTGATTTTTCAGAGGTCATTCAGCACGTGAGGAAGGAGTGAGAACCCCATCTCGATCTTTCTGCTTGGGAATCCTGTGCTCTGCCACACAGAACAAATAAAAGCAGGGAAAGCTTGCTGTCTCATCCCAAAGGGCCTCAGGACAGACCCAGGCTGTCATTTCTCCCTGGCTCCCCGATTGCATGTGCTCTGGTTAATTTCTCCAACCGTCCACATCGGGTCAGTGGCTCTTGGCTCCAAGGGCTGTTGCAAACTCCCCCATTGCATCTCTCCTCTACACTCGGGGCATGCAAGTTTCTCTGGAGTTGGCACATTCTTGAGCACCTTGGACCTTTGACAATACAGTGTTCTGGTTTGCAAACGGAAGCTTCCAGAGTGTTAGTGATTTATCCAAAAGTCACATGAGTTCAGCGAGTGGGGAACTGTATCAAGACTTGGCTTCCAGTTAATTTTATGAACCTTATATGGATTGCCCAATATGAGCGTTCAACCCCATGGTTCCCTGTTTTTTTTGCAATCAATGACCCAAATTCTAGGGAAGTTGGGGGTGGGGCAAGGGGAAGCTTAGGAAAAGCAAAAGAAAACTAAATGCACTGAGATTGGTTTGGAGGAGAGGAGAGGAAGCTGGAATCTGATGAAGGGGGTTCTAGGAACTGGGGAAATCAACAGGCTTGGGCCCCTCCTGCAGAAATGAAGACAAGGGTTTTCGGAGACATAGAAAATGGGCTGGTGGCAATGCCCAGGGCCCAACAGTGGCCAGCAATACTGAACACTCAAAGTGAAATAAGTGTCTTAATGCTGATTATTGACCCAGAGTAAGGTGTTCAGTGCTCAGGATCTGAGCCGTTCCTATGGCGGGGAAACTGAGCACCAGGGAGATGGCCTTCTAGAGTCCAGGCCAATGGCCACAAGACTAATTCCAGACCCTCCCCCAGTGGCGGTGACCAAGCTCTGGTTTTTCACCACTCGGGCCAGGACACGCTGAGGGTGGGTGACCAGAGCCTGCACTCAAGGGACTGACAATAAAAATAGGCATATTTCAAATGTGTGCTTGCTACATTTTTCTGATTACAAAATCAACACAGGCTTATTTGAAAAGAACTCGGACCCGCTGGAATATACAAATACTTTCTTCTGGAAAGAATCAACACGATTTATTACCAATGGTTTCATTTCAGGAGGATTGTGGCTGGTGAGGAAGAATTTCAGTTTTGTTTTCTGTACCTTTTTGTGCTGTTTTAAATGGAGAACTAGGCTTATGTTTTATTATTATTATTTTTTAGTTTTAGTTTTGGGGTGTTTTTTTTGTTTTTTGTTTTTTTTTTTTAGTGTCAACAGAAGAGATCTGGGAAGTGGATGCGGGGTTGCAGGGCATTTTGTCTTGTTGCATTTTGATCCCTCTATTTCTCTGTATTGGAAGGGAGAGAAGAAAAAGAGAGAGGTGTGTGGGGGGAGGAGTAAGTTAACAATGTTCTGTTTTAATTCATTTGAAAACCAAAGAAGAAATTAAAACCAACAGGAATAACACCATCTAGATAGAAGCACTGTTATCACTTAGCATGTCTTTCATGCATAAATAATGATGCTGATTCTAGGCCTAAATTCTAAATTCTGTTTTTATTTAATTTTATAACTCCTACAGTGCTGCACATCATTAAATATTCCTCAAAAGCATCCTTTTAATGGCTATACATCAGTCTTTCTACAAAATAGTGTGTGCGTGTGTGTGTGTAGGTTTGAGTCTATAAAATTTTACCTTCCTTGAGAGCTTCCTAAGGGCTGGTATCTCACCCAGCTTCCACGGCGAGGGTCAGATGGGACAACATGCACAAAAGACACAGCACAATGACAGCATGTGTAGCCAGGTGGGTTGATGCCAGTGGCTGTGAGTTTAACCATTTCACTTCCAGATGTAACATGACTTATTTAGCCAACCTTCTTTCGTGGACTATGTATATTGCTCCCAATGTGTCACTTAAATAAATAACTCTGTGATTAACATCTTTGTACGTAAATCTTCATGTTTCTGAATATTTCCTTCGGAGGAAACCTCTTTAAAAAGAAACTCTTTGATCACCACGAATAAAGTTTTTTTTAAGGCTCTTAATACATCTTTCTAAGTGGCTCCACTTACACCCCCACAACAAGGTATGAAAGGCTTGTAATTTATTTTATGACAATCGAGGTGACTTTGCCAGTTTGATAGCCAGATACATTTCTTAATAGTCAATATATTGTTTTATAGTCGCAGGACCCTTAACTCATCTCATTGATGAGTTAATTGAGGTATATCAAATAACAAATTTGATATGCCTTTAACTTTGACGTTGGGAAGTCTCTTTAAAGATCAACAACACTCTTAACTGCAGGATAAATTATTATTTTGTAGAATGCACGTTAGGGTTGCATTGGTGAAGTTTCTCGAAAGAAGCAGGGAGGACACTCAGATGGTCCAGGGAGACCAATGTCCTAGTTTTTCCCAAGACTGAGGAGCTTCCCAGGGATGAGGGATTTTGGTGCTGCAACCCAGGACCCCCAGGCAAACTGGACCCATTGGTTAATGGGCCATCTCTTTTGTGCTGTCTTCCCTTCTTGCTGAAGGTTCTGGCCTTACATGTGGTGAAATGATTAACACCTGGGAATGAGCCTTAAGTTTATCAGGAAAGGAAGCAACTGAGACATTTATTTTGAGCAAAAAGAATTCTCCCTAAGTCCAGATGGGCTCCCAGGGGGCCTGCACGGCAGTTCGGAACAGAACCTGGGGACCACACAGTCAGGCTCTGCCTGGCTCCACCTCCTCCGTGCATTCACCTCCCCGGGGGCCCTTAAAGAAAGGCCCTGGCTGGCAGTTTCTGCACGGCATGGTTTTCAGGCAGGGAAAGTCTCCACATGGTTCTCTGAGCAAGTCCACCTTAGATCACATGCAAGTGCTCTGGAAAGGTTTTGCCCTCCGTCCTTGCAAAGGGAGGCCCCAGTGGGGTGCAGTTGACATTGTGTCCTGTTTCCTGGGGTGGCTGGTCCCCTCACTGGGGAGGGCAGTGCCTCTGCCGCTGCAGAGAAGGGCTCTGGGCCCAGGGCAGAGATGAAGAGATCGGGGCATCACCTACAAACGAGACAGCAGGTCTCGCTGTTGCCCACTGGTTGTCTGGGAGGGTCTATGCCCCGACTCCTTTGAAGTATGAAAGGCAGACTTGTGTCAGAAGAATGACTATCATTTACTGGGTTCTAACCTTGTGTCAGGCTGTGTGCCAATCACGTAATGATCCTCATAACAATCCAATGAGAAAACCACTGTTTTCATCCCCATTTTACAGATGAGGAAACCGAGGCCCAAAAAGGCTAGAACCTGCTCAAGTTCACCCACTTGGTAAGTAAGGGAGCTGAAACTCAAATCCAAGTGGAACCCACCCCGCATCCTTCGCTATAACCATTGTAGTGCCTCATTCCCGTGGGAATAACAGGCCTGGGTCCGAATCTCCAGTTTGGCCTCAGATCATTTCAAATCTCTGAGCCTCAGTATCCTCCTCTATTATAATAATTAATTCTGAAAAGGGTGCTGAAGCTTTTAACGCTCTCCAGGGATAAAGGTTACAGGTGCCATGTGCATTTCCACACCACCCCCGCTCTGTTCCAATCATCACACGGCTGCACCTGACTTGTGCAGGTCACTGCTTCCGTGCCATCTCATCCGAGTGGGCTTCCCTCCTACCCCTTCTAAACTCCCTCACCCCTGCCTCCCTGCCCCACCACCCAGCCACTCTCTCTCTCCTTGTCCTACTTCCTTTTTTTTTTCGTATAGCTTGTCACTAGGAGGCTCCTGTAAGTATGCATTTGTGAGTGTGTGAGTGTACACGCACACAAGCACGCTTTCCTTGCTTAATGTCTGACCCCCCAGTAGACTGCTGAGCCCCAGGAAGGGACCTGGTCTGCCTTGTCCACCACGGTATCCCCAGCCCCGAGAGTGGCATCTTGGCCTAAGGAAGATGCTCAAAAATAAATATTTGAAAAATGAATACATGAATAATGAATAGATGGTGAATACAAACTCACAGTGTATGGCACTTGACATATATTAGTCACAAAATATTTTATTTTATCTGAATCTGAATCCCAAGTGACTTACAATAAAAGTTCAGCTACAATAAAATGTTTCAAAGACTAATCCAAAAGACCAAACCCAGCCCAAATGCCTCATCGAATGTCCCAGGTGCACATGAGTCCTACTTGGCCTCAGCAGATCCATTTGAAAGAAATGACCCAGCATTTAACTTGTGTTCCACATGGATAACTCACACCACCATCTCTTCTTTCCCTATCTTCACTCCCCTTCAGCAGGAAACTGCCTGGCTTCACAGTTTTCTGCTTTGGAACAGAGGCACTGAATAGGATGGATCCAGGCTCAGCTCCTGGGTGAGACAGACAGGGATGCAGGGATGCCGCTGTAAGACGTCTCGGCTGGACTTGGTTTGCAAATGCAGCACGCTCTACCAAGGGCACAGGGACTCTGCAAGAGCTATACCTAGGGACACCTGGGAGTGCAGAAGCAAGGAACGCCACAACCAGGGTGACCTCCCAAAGGGAGGGGCCGCACCTCCTTGGAAGCAGCAAATGTGTGCCAACCAGGCCACTCCCTAATGGGGGGGGGTGCTGACTCCTCCCCTGCTAAGGGTAGAAGATGGGAGACACCCACAGTCTGGGGTGTGGCTCCAGGCAGCTGGGAAGGAGTCAGGCTGAACTTTCAATAAAGTGTGGTGGGAAGAGCTTTAGAGTTCACCAGGCCTGGATTTAAATCCACCGCTCCTACCATTAGCGGCCTGTCCTCACACCCTCTCCCCTCCATCTGCAGACTGAGGTTAATCCCATTGCCTATGGGTGAAGAATGCAGATCTGGAGTTGGGCGGCTGGGATTTGCTTCCTGGCTACTGATGGGGTTTCTTTGTGCAAATACCTTCTTGTTCCTGTCTTGAATTTCTGATCTTTGAAAGGGGATGGTATAAGACCTATATCCTATGACTGTTGTGAGGATTATCGGGGATAAGTCATGTCAAGCCTTCAGAACAGTGCCTGGTATGCAGTAAGTGCATAATAGATGCTGCTTATTTTATTCATTTTGCTTGGGGTTGTTGTAGGGCTGGTATAGGAGGACATACAAGGGCATGACACATAGTATTGCATCCCTTTCTTGGTTTCAGAAAGTCAGACCCTGAGTCTAAGCTCGGCCAGGGCAGAGAAGGAGATCTGTGTCTGCTCCCCAAACCATGAAAGGGGTCCCCAAAACAGTACAGTGAGGACCCAAGGCTTTTCCTGGGGAGGGCTTGGCCAGCACGGCCCATCAGGGAGTCTGAGCACGTAAATAGGAAGCCCCAGGCTGGTGTTTACAGGAACTCTTCAGTCTCTGACCACATTGTCTTGTCTGTGGTGCATTTATTTTGGGGACAAGGGCTGAAGTCATTGCTGCCCGAAAGTGCTCGAGGCAGGCCCGCCCCGGCTCGGCCTTCCCAGGAGAGCCCTGGGGTGAGGGCACCAGAACCTCAGCCAGGCCCCCAGCTGCCCGGGCCCAGCAGGCCGACCACAGCCAGGCTCAGGCCCCTGCCCAGCAGCAGCCCCCCCTCCCCCCTGCATCGGGAAGCCCTGAGGAGGTGGTGGGAGGGAGGGGCGGTCCCACCCCAGCACCCCGCCCGCCTCACTTTCCTTTTCCTCCAAGGGCGGCTTCAGCCTGTCTTCCAGGCCACGAGGTCTCCTCTCTCTCTCCATTTCCTGGAACTCAGCAGGGAAAGGGGAAGTGGATGCCTTGAAGCAGCTCTCTGGGCCTGATGAGCAAACGCCATGGCCGGGCCTGGGCTTGGCCCCAGGAAGGCCTCGTTCACTGCTCCTGGGCTTAATGACCCGCAGTCCTGGGGGGCCTTGGGACCTGACACCCTTGCTTAGTGGAGGCGGGCCCGAGCCTCTGCCTCTGGCTGCTTCAAGACCATTCTTTCTGTGGGGTGGTCCTGGCCAGAGCTTGACCACTGCACCCCATAGCATGGGGTGCCCCTTCTCCCGCACCAGTTCTGCCCTCATGCCCCCAGGCCAAGGAAGCTTGGGTTACAGCTCCCACTCTGCCTCATTCTCACGGTGCAGCCTTGGTCACCAGGTGCCAAATCAGTTTGGATGGGATTTTGGCACATACGTTTCTTTATCTTTTAAGAAAATACTTCATAGAACCCCACTTTATACCATAGGACTTTTCTGAAGGCAAGAGGGGACCCGTAGTCTTATCTGCTTGCCAGAATCCCTGCCCTAAAGGACAATTATCCCTGCCCTAAAGGACAATTATCCTTCCAAAATCATCCCCATGGAGTCCCTTAGGTAGAGTCGCCACGGACAGCTGTACAGGTTCTGCACTGCACAACCCTCGGAAATGCTGTTGACTTCTAGATTAGGATGACTCTCCCCAGCTGTCCAAGGCACAACTATCCATGCTGTCCTTACCCCTAGAACTTCATAAACCAGAATTTTTTAATCACTGGGCTGGATAATCCGTTGGTAGACTTGGAGAACTGACATTCCTCTTCTGGAAATGTTGGAAAGTACAAAAGCCTTGTCAAAGTCCACCTTTAGTGAGCGTAACTGGAGAATTTGCAGCTTTGACCTGAGACCAGAGAAAGAGGCTGAAGGTCCAGGAGTCTTTCCTGTGCCCTGACAATTTATTCCAGAATAGAAAAGATCTGCCTGTGTGTGACTGGGGTTTTCTTGTGGCCAAGAATTATCCATCTCAGGCATTTTGACTTCCCCAGAAGGCACATGCCATTTATACTAAACCAAGGAGAAGAAGAAACCTCAGATTCATGCATCACCCATTTTTAACCAGAAATTATGTTAACAGTTTGACAACCTTATCACCTCACTTATTTTCATAATATACCCTCTAGGTTGTTAGTAGCACCTCTTGGAAATAAGGAACACGTGAGGCTGAGAACAATTTAGTATATTGCCCAAAATAACACAACTATTAGGGGGCAAAAATAAAAACATGATTTGAACTCAAAGCCTGTCCTTTCTCCCAATCAAATGGAATCCCACCTGCATGTGAGCATCAGAATTCCCTTGAGGAGTTTATTGATGGGTGTGTTCCACCTAGAATCTGAATGTCCAAGAGTGGCCCCAAAATTTTTACTTATCCCCCACTACCAGGGGATTCTGGTGTACACAGCCTAGTCTGAAAACTCTTTTGGAAGGTGAGTTGGCATTTGTTTGTCGAAATAATCTCAGCCCACCTCCCATTCCTTTGTTCATGCATTTTCCACTGACTAGGAGGATGTCTTCTGTCTTCCATACTTGAAGGCCCGATTCATAGGCAGCTTCCTTCAGGGAGCGCTCCTGTCCTGCTTACCCCAAATATGGGCCTCTTCTCTATTTCCTTCCATGTGTCTCTATGTGTCTCTAATGCACTAACTACAGCAGGCCTTGCAAGTTGAGCCATCTGCATGCTTTTGCCTCTCCTACATCTGAGGTTGAGTCTTGTATATTAGTCTTCGTTCACTCCACCATCACAAAGACCATCAGAGTTCTGCGTGTGGACCAAAAAGTAATGACTGGATTGAGTTGGGTTCAGCCAAATGGTCAAGACTCTTTTTTTCAAAACCTGGTTGGCGAGGTTCCTGGAGGCAAGTGAAGGTCTTATTAATTTTGTATTCCTGGAGCCTTGTCACTTGGACAGGCACATATTAGAGCCTCATATGAAAACTAAGTGGATGAATTGAATGGATGGATGAATAAACGAATCGGTACTTGATACAATGCAAAATAACATCTTCCAGCCTGACCTTTGATGCAAACATCAAAAGGAAGAAAAGGAGGCAAGAAAGGAAGTCTCCCCTGCCAGTTGCAGATGGAACATGGCCCTGCTGACATGTTAATTTCAGACTTTCAACCTTCAGAACTGTAAGGCAATAAATTTCTGTTGCTTTAAGCCATCCAGCTTGTGGTATTTTGTTATGGCAGCCCAGGAAACCGAGATGTATATTATGTTTGTGCCTACATGAGAAATTTCAAGAAGACAAAGTGGCCCCTCACCAAAACATTCATACAACAAAAGAGGAGCTGGCACTAAGTGCTCCTTCTTTGCCTCCAAACCAAGAGCCACATGTGTCAGAGAAGGACACACGCCAGCTCCCAGGGGTTTCATCAGCTTCTCCAGATCCAAGTTATAAGAGACAGTATCTTTCCCTGTTTTCACCCATAATTAGTAACAAATGCAGCAATGACTCTGAACTTGCTTTTCTAGTACTTTTTAAAAGACCTTGAACCACAGAATTTTTATTAGCTCTTTTTTTTTTTTTTTGTCATTTAACAAATGAGAAAATCCCTGCAAATTGAATCCAGACATGTTTGCACGAGCCATCAAAATCCACAATACTTTTATCATGTTCGTTTTCATTTGTTCAGTCTCCTTGGCCCTCTGGTCATGGGTTTCCAAGTGTTTCCTTGTTATGTTGAAAGCCACGAGATGTTGGCCTGGCGTATGATTTGATTCTCTACCGGGCCCATCCGTCTAAAAGTTCTAGAAGCTTCTTTGCTGGGGAAAGGAGGGGAGGCATGTAAAAACAAAAATCTCCTTTCCATTTTCACAAGCTCGAGAGAACATACCATTCTGTATATCTAATTGAGCCCTAATATGCATCACAATTGTGAAACTGGCACAATCTCACATCTCATTAAAATAAGTGGTGTGGTTAGAACAGTATTTTGTACACCGTACACCTGTCTCCTCCCATGGAGAAATAGGGCCGGGTTTTTTATGGCGTCTCTGAGCATTGACGTGACCAGGCTGTCCCAGGGAGGCTGTGGGCTCCTGGAGTCCAGGCCAGCGGCCACCAGCTCCCCAGCCCACCGCCTTCCCCTGGGCGGGCACTGCACCCACTGGCTCAGTTTTCAGACCTGGAGAGACTCAGCTCTCCAGCTCCACCCTAGGCTGAGTGAAGGAGAAAAATCAATGCTCCTAAGTGGAAAAAAGACCCAATAACCTGCTGAAAAAGTTACTTCCATTTATATCTTCACTCCTAAGTAGGCCTCCCTTAGTCAGTAAAATGGCAGAGCCTTGGAGGCTGCGGCCAGCCCCGAGCCCTTCTCCCTGCCCCAGCGGCTCCCCCCGCAGCCTCGCGGCCCCGGAAACGCAATTAACCTCTGCGGGCCTCGCTTCTCTGTTCATTAGTATTTATTTATTTGATTTTCTTAGGCTTGCCCTTTGTGGTAAAAATCACCTCCGGGCACGGGCACAAAAGACTAACAATTAATTAAAATACATAAAACAGAGCGGAGACGGCTGACAGCCTCTGCCTTGGAGACGGCCAGATAAGCCCTTTCAAAGCTCTGTCCCCAACGCTCCAGAACCGCGCGGGAGGAGGCCAAGCGGGCAGCCCTGAGGGTCGCGCCCACTCCCCACAGAGGCTGCAGCTTTCAGAGAACCCGGGACCCTGAGCAGCAGCGTCCCGGCTGACCACGTGCTGGTACAAAACCTGCCTCGAAGCTGCAGAAGGGCCTTCTCGGCTTGGGAGCCAAGGTAGGAGCTACTGAGGCTCTGCAGAAAGATCAGGTTGAGAAACTGCACATTCGAGCAAAGGACTGGCACTGCCCATGTAAGTGACCACCCCCCACCCCAACACACACACCCAGAGCCAAGAGAGGTGAAAAAGAGAAAGAGTTACGCTCAAAATAAGAACACTCTTAGAATCAGGACTGCCCAGCAAAGGAAAACAGAAGTGATGAGCTCCATCCCTGGAGGAGTTCAAGTGGGGGGTGGAGACCTACTGTGTGCCAGGAGCATGCCAGGTACCCACGCACAAGTTCCTGGAGCACCTACTGTGTCCTAGGAGCACGCCGGGTACCTGTGCACGAGTTCCCAGGGCACCTACTGTGTGCTAGGAGCACGCCGGGTACCTGCGCACAAGTTCCCAGGGCACCTACTGTGTGCTAGGAGCACACCAGGTACCCACGCACAAGTTCCCAGGGCCCCTACTGTGTGCTAGGAGCACCAGGGCACCTACTGTGTGCCAGGAGCATGCCAAGGTACCTGCGCACAAGTTCCCAGGGCACCTACTGTGTCCTAGGAGCACGCCAGGTACCCGCGCACGAGTTCCCAGGGCACCTACTGTGTGCTAGAAGCATGCCAAGTACTGCACACAAGTTCCTGGGGCACTGAACACCAGGTTAGGAGGCACAGCTCTGAACAACTTTACATCAAGCCTTCTACACTGAGAGAGCTGGCAAGACTTCAAAGCCTACTGTATACAGTGCCCTGCCCTCTGGTTTTTCCACTGGACAGTATATTTTGGATATTTCTCCTTATGCGTCCATGAACAGCGCCTTCATTCCTTTCAATGGCTACGACTGTGAGTACACAGAAATGTACACCTTCAAACTTTAAACCAGCTCCCAATTATGGACATCAAGGTCATTTCCAGTGATCTGCCATCATAAGTGTGGACTCAATAAATCTCCTTGTATACGTGCCATGTAGAAGTGTGTCTTTAGGTCATATTTCTAGATGTGGAACTGCTGGGCCAAGGAGAATGTGCCTCTGGAATGTGGCCAGAATTATTATCTTTCTCAGGGGTTTTGTCTTTAATGAATGTTCTCCAAGAGTGGAAGAATTGTCACGTGGTGTCATTGAAAGCTGACTCCTAGCTGTGGTTCTTTGGCCACACGTGGCCCCTTCTCATAGAAGCTTCTCCAGGCCACCAGTTCAGATAATGATGGGGCTGCCCCCCTAGAGGA